>BQNB010037975.1:20377-49067 GCA_026074375.1 Tanacetum coccineum | reverse complement strand
CAAGACAAGAAACTGGACTTATCATTCTTTCATGTCTTTGGTTCACTTTGTTATCCTACCAATGACCATGAGGATCTAGGTAAATTTGATACAAAAGCCGACATTGGGATTTTCGTTGGTTACGCGCCTGCAAAGAAAGCATTCAGAATCTACAACAGAAGGACCTGGATAATTTCTAAAACAATTCATGTAACGTTCGATGAGCTAACAACAATGGCTTCTGAATAATTTAGTTCAGGACCCGGGCTTCATTATATGACTCCTGCTACATCCTGTACAAGACTCGTTTCAAACCCTGTTTCTCAGCAACCTTGTATTCCACCAATAAGAGATGATTGGGATCGTTTGTCTTAACCAATGTTTGATGAATATTATAATCCTCCAACAATTGCTGTCTCTCTAGTTCAAGAAGCTACTGCTCCAAGAGCTAAAGTATTAGCCGATTCTCTTATGTCAACTTCTATTGACCATGATGCTCCATCAATAAGTATTCCCTCATCACAAGAACATAAACATTCTCCAATAATTTCTCAAGGTTTTAAAGAATCACCAAAAACACCAACATTTCATGATGATCTAATTAATGAATCTCCTCAGGAAGACTCAACTTCTCAAGGATCATCATCTAATGTGAGACAAATCCACACTCCATTTGAACACCTTAGTAGATGGACTAAGGATCATCCTATAGCAAACGTGATCGGTGATCCTTCTCGCCTTGTATCTACACGAAAGCAACTTAAACTGATGCCATGTGGTGTTATTTTAATGCCTTCCTAACTTTAGTAGAACCAAAGAACTTCAAACAAGCAATGACTGAACCGTCATGAATCGATGCAATGCAAGAAGAAATTCATGAATTTGAAAGACTTGAAGTTTGGGAATTGGTGCCGTGTCCAGACAAAGTCTTCTTGATCAAACTCAAATGGATTTATAAAGTCAAAACAGATGAATCTGGTAGGGTACTAAAGAATAAGGCTCGACTAGTTGCTCAAGGATTTAGACAAGAAGAGGGTATCGATTTCGAGGAATCATTTTCACTAGTTGCTAGAATAGAGGCCATTAGTATGTTCGTAGCAAATGCCGCCACAAGAATATGGCAATCTACCGAATGGATGTCAAAACAGCTTTCTTGAATGGCGAGCTCAAAGAAGAGGTCTACGTTTCTCAACCAGAAGGATTTGTAGATCAGGACAACCCATCGCATGTGTACAAGCTTAAAAAGGCTCTTTGGAATCTAAAACAAGCACCACGTGTATGGTATGATATGTTTTCAAGCTTCCTTGTCTCTCAACAATTCTCCAAAGGTGTAGTTGATCCTACACTCTTCATACGGCATGCTGGAAACGACATATTACTGGTACAAATTTATGTTGACGATATAATATTTGCTTTCACTAATACTGCCATGTGTAATGAGTTTGCTAATCAGATGACCACTAAGTTCAAGATGTCAATGATGGGGAAAATGTCATTCTTTTTAGGATTACAAATTTCTCAAAGTCCTAGAGGCATCTTCATAAACCAATCTAAATATGCTTCTGAAATTGTTAAAAAATATGGTTTGGATTCTATTGATTATGTCGACACACCCATGATTGAAAACAATAAACTGGATGAAGATCTACAGGGGAAACAAGTTGATGCTACACTTTACCGTGGCATGATTGGATCCTTAATGTATCTTACAACCAGTAGACCTGACCTTAACTATGTTGTCTGCTTATGTACCCGGTATCAGGCTAAGCCTACCAAAAATCACTTACAAGCGGTGAAACAGATCTTTCGATACCTTAACTGGACCATTAACATGGGTCTATGGTACTCGAAGGATACCGATATGTCACTCACAGCTTATGCAGATGCCGATCATGCGGGGTGTCAAGATACTAGACGTAGTACATCGGGAAGCTCTTAGTTCTTAGGTGATAAAATTGTTAGCTGGTCGTCTAAGAAGCAAAACAGCACTACTATATCGAGTACAGAGGCTGAATATATTGCCGTATCTGGGTGTTGCTCACAAATCCTTTGAATGTGTTCACATCTAACAGATTATGGCTTTCAATTCAATAAGATCCCTCTGTACTGCGACAACAAGAGTGTGATTGCTCTATGATGTAACAATGTTCAACATTCAAGAGCTAAGCACATCGATATTCGCTACCATTTCATTAAGGAGCAAGTAGAGAATGGAATGGTGGAGCTATACTTTGTCTGGACTGAATACCAACAGGCTGACATCTTTACTAAACCTTTGCCTCGAGAGAGATTTAAATTCTTAATCGATAAGCTAGGTATGAAAAGCATGTCTCCAGAAACGTTGAAACATCTGGCAGAGAAAACAGATAAGTGATGGTGGTAACTCATATCCTGTATATATGTATATATGAAAACATAAGAATTCCAAAAAGATTTTCCTTTTATAAAATTTTACAAAAAACAAAAGAAAAAAAATTAAAAAATCAGAAAAATATAAAAATATGTATCTCTGGCATGTCTTCTGAAAATTGATAATATTTACGGCCTTAGAAATGTAATTTAATAATGATACGAGGCTATAAATGAAGTTCGAGCAGAAGTTTCAAAAGCTTTCAAAACATGCCAAAATGGCTTGCTATTATTTCCGATAGTAACCCGGTCTTCATCTTCAAGGCAAGTATGTCTTCAAAAAGACAACTTGACCTCACAATGGGAAATTCATTTTTCTTGGGTATGAATTACTTTATATTCATACAAAGGCTTATGATTACGATGCATCACAACCCGTGCTTCTTTATTCCATAAGTGTACGTGTTAGTGTGTTTATGTGTTAAAATAAGAGAAATCTTATTTTCTTGGGTGTTGATTTTCAAAAAATACAATAATCATCTTTCAGATTCAACAAGTCATCATTTTTCTAAGACAATTTTGAACCATCAAATAACGACTACAACTCTTTCAATAGAAAACAGGTCATTATTTAAGGGGGAGAAACTGTCAAAATCATCTTCTTCATAATTAATAAGGTGTCAATCAGAAAAGGTTTTAATGATATCGGGTGAATAATCAAAGGGAGTTAATTAAGTTTAACTCAATCGGACTTTACATGCTATTTGTTTAATCTTTTAGGGGTATTAATGCAAAATGTGAGACTTTTTCTTGTATTACTAAACCTTAGGGACTAGTTTTGCCATTTAGGAAACTTAAGTTTGCCTTAGGAATAGTTTAATAGAAAAATTAATACATTATTGAACCTCGGGGGGCATTTATGCCAAACCTTAAAAGCCCCTTTGACCCGTATCTCACCTACACGTCACACAAACTCTAAAAACCTTAATCACCATTGTTAAATTTCAGACCTTCAGATTTGCTCAATCATGTTTTAGTTAAGGTACTGTATTTTAATGATATAATACATTTAATCTGTCCAAAACTTGAATTTTGCCATGAAAAACCCTTTAAAAATGACTACTTGTGACACCTCAAAAAGTGGATGAAAAGTTAAATTGATTGAGGGATTTTGGTCTATTAGGGGTCTATTTGTTGTACACATAACAATTTTTAATGTGGATAACTCATTCATGTATTTAATTCGATTCTGATGTCGAAATTATTGAATATGGGTTAAAAACTTGAAACGTTTTGTGGGTTTGGTTTAGAATTGTTATAATGGTTGTTTGAGTGCATGTGAATGTTATTAAACATGGTTGTATGCTAAATCTTGATTTCCTTAGGTTTTCGTATTCTTATGGCTCGAATAAAGCAAAAGACAAGATTTATGTGGTTAATTCATGTTAAAATGATGATAGAATGATATGTTAATGCTATATGTTCATGATAAAATGGTCTTAGATGTTGATTAGGGATTAATGTTAGTTGATAAAAATATAAAATATAAAAAATCCTAACAGGCATAATTAAGTTCTTTTCATATACTCAGGCGAACAATACATAGGGATTACACAGGAGAACTATACATAAGTGCTTAACACAGGCGAACTATACATTTGTATTTGCTCATGCGAATTATACACTTTTGAATAGGCGAACTATACACTTATCAGTTACACAGGCGAACTATACATGCATAACTATAACAGGCAAACTATACATGGGTATTTAACACAGGCGAACTATACATGGGTGTGTACCACAGGCGAATTATACACTCTATAAAGGCAAACTATACTTGATTTTTTTCTCGTAGAACTAATATTGTTATCTTGGTAATCCAATCTAATAACCTAATCTAAGTATAATTAATCCCTATCTTGTCACTTAGTGATTAACTTAGGTGTAACTTTCCTTAGAAATCTTTAGTAATTGCCTTGATTTCAATAGTTGGCCTATGGTTAAAGTGGTATATGAGTATGTGTGTCTCCTGTTTGCATGTGTATTAGTTCTTTGCATTGTGTGCATGTGTAGTAACTTGTTTCCTAGTAATTGTTTGCCTATCCCCTATTGTAAATCCTGTCTTGCATCAATAATCGTGCATCATGGTTTAAATTGTATATATCTTCTATATATATTTCTTTGTATATGAACTGTATGTGACAAATCTTAGCAGAATCATGTCTTCCATCATTACTCAACAAACCAAGCTTGATCTTGAGCTTGTTCCCAATGAGAATAGACTTGATATCGGTAAATGCAATGGAAGAATCCCTCACGGATTGACACCAAGAGAACCCACATTTCAAGTCATTCTTGATGCTATCGCTCTCAGTCCATGCTATCATGCATTCCTCATCACTGCGGATATCCCTGAAGTATACATGCACCAATTCTGGAATTATGTATACAAGCATGACACCTTCTACAGATTCAAGATTGACAAGAAGAAACGATTCAAACTTACTTTGGAAGTCTTCAGAGATATCTTTCAGATTTTCCCAAGAGTAATGGGTAGAGACTTTGATCTCCTTCCTTCTGAAGAAGACACTGTGTCTTTCTTAAGAGAACTCGGTCATACTAGGGGTTTATCTGGAAAGACTAGTGGTCTTGACAAGCTTCGTCTCTCCAGAGCTCAAATCCTTTGGGGTATGTTCTATCAGAAAAATGTAGACTATGTGGAACTACTTTGGGAAGACTTCATCTACCAGATTGAAAACAGAGTCTACAAAAAGCAAGAAAAGATGTACTACTGATTCGCTAGAATCTATATATGCGTAATAATAAAATATATAATATAATGGAAAATTACCAAATTACCCTTGAGGACAGAGGTAAAAAGGAAATTATTCACAAATATATATATAATATAATACGTATATTAATCGGGAAGTATGATTCCCGAGTCGTTATTCCTCAACGATTTGTGAAATTGAAACCACGTTTAATGTTCGGACAATGATTTGAATTGGAGACAAAGATTGCTTTGATTATTTACCTCTACAATTTAAAATAATCAAAAGATAAAAATTAAGCACGAAAACTAATAACGGGAAATCAAACTTTAACTAAAAACGCAAAACGGTAACCCTAAACGATGGACAAAAAAACCTAAATTTCTAAAAATAAACCTAAAATATTTTTTTTTAAATAGACTCTAATTGACTAAAAAGTAAGTTTAAAGAAAACTAGAACAAAAACGGAGGTGTTTAAAGCTAAAATCGCGAAGAAAACGAGAACCGGGCTCGAAACCCGTTCTTTAAAAAGTGAACTTTCGCAAAAATGACCATACGAAAGTAATTCTATTTTTCCTAGATAAAAAATGATAAAAGAAAATTTTAGAAAAAAAATTTATTTTTTTGATTATTTTCTATTTTTTTATGAATTAAAAACAGTTTTAAGGAAATTAAATGATTAAAAATAGTTAACTAATGATAAAAATTTTGGAAAAACACAGAAAAGTACTTCAAACTATGAATAGTGCAGGAAAAATAAGAACTTCGAAAAGTGCTAAACAAATAAGCAGTAAATAAGCAAATAAGACTATATAAGCAAACTAAAAAAAACTATAAGAATTAAAGTATGCATGTCATAACCTGAAAATGACCCCAGGGCAGTTGGTGTTGTGTGTGGTGTGTGAGGCGTGGGCTATACAAGGGAGAGGTCATGGGTTCGAATCCCATGACTTATCTTCTTGAAAACTATTTTTTTTAATTTCTTTTTGCATAAGCTAAATAAGGACATGAAAATAAGACTTTTTGCTAACTATGACTTTTTATGAAAATGAGAATTAAGCTGGTAAATAAGCTAAAAAGATGGCAGAATGCCTAAAATAACTAAATAAAACTAAGGCTAAAATGAGGGCTTATTCTAAGACTATTAAGCAAAAGGAAAAGAAAAATAAGTAATGACAGATAAAGGGCAATACCTAATAAGCAAAAGAGAAGACAAATAAGCCAAGGAACATACAGATAAGCAAAAATAGAAGCAAATAAGAAAGGGCTAAAAGCTGGCACAGGGCAGCCTAGGGGATACCTTTTTGGGCTTATTTTTAAGCACCTAGAGGAACTCTTATGGCTTAAGGCCTATACTGGCTTAAAGACCAGCTTGGCTGCTTTCTAAAAAAGCAAAGAAAACAATAATTGGAAAACAAATACGCAAAGAAACAAACAAAGGAAAGGTGCTGATTGAGTCAGCATTATGCTGACTTTTTTTTTCTTTGAATTTTCCTAAGGACACAAGGGCTAATGCAGCCTTAAAAAATAATCTAGCAAAAGGGCTTAAAAACCTATGATAAGCTAAAACAGATATAGAAAAGCACCTAATGAGCTTAAATACTAAAAATCAAAACTCAAAACTAATGAAAGCTTATGTATAAAGGCTGCTGAACTTAGGTCTATAAAAACATTAAAAACTAGGACAAATTTTATACTTAAAATGCAAAGACTAATAGACACTTAAGCCTTTTATTCCTACTGCATCTTTAGTCATAAACAACTATGAAAACAACACATAATCAAAAGTAAGTCAAATAAGCTAGACTGAAAAACCTACTTACCACAGATTCAACCCATGGTTCTACAAACCTAAATTTTGATATTTAACCATTAAAAACCTTAAATTCTTGACCAATAAACTTAATTTGAACTAGCTAAAACAAACTCAGAAACTAGTAAGCATTTTTAACTTGGTTTGACCCGTTTTGAAACCCTGACCCAAACACCCCTTTAGGAATTCTAAAACAAAATTTAAGCTAAAATAGACAGATTTAAGCTAAGGTTCTTAAAGACAAATGACAAATAATCAATAATAAGCACCTTTAAACAAATTTTAACTAGAGAAAAACACTTAAAAATAAGCAAAGTTGAATAAGCAGTTTATGAGCAAAAAGAGACACTTTAAAGCACAACTAAAACAAATGACAATTAAGCACTAGAATAACATAACCAAGCAATAATCATGATAAATAAGCAACAATAAGCAGAGATAAGCTAAGCAACAAGGAAATAAGCATATTGAAAAGTTAAGACAGTATTAAAGCTAACTATAGTAAGAGTAAATTGTACCTAGGATCTCAGCTAAACAAAGATCAAATGCTAAAAATAGAGCTTATTTCTACAAGCTCTAGCTTGTGATAAACAAGCCAGTATAGTCCAATAAGCCCGTCCAAAATTGGCTTATCATCCATATTTAGCAATCCAACAATAAGCAAAGGAATAAGACTTTTTAAGTGAATTAAAGAGCTTTTATAGTTCTATGAAGTATGAACTAGCTATGAAATAGTAAAATAACAATAGCATTTTGAAAACATAATTTGCTTAATAGGTAAAACAGAATTTGAAATGGTGACACAAGAAAACTTTAATTTTTATTGAATTAAAAACGGATTACAATATGAAAATGAGATTACATTAACTGAAACAGAAATGAAACACTTAAATTGAAGAGTACATAAGCTAAATTTAAAAGCTAACCTAAAGCTACTCTAAGCTAATCCTACTCCTAGATAGATTCATCTGTGTGAGCTACTCTTCTATTTATACTGATGTAGAGAACCTTCTAGCATCACAGGACGCTCCTCCCTCATCTAATCTCCACCCTTGGTTTCTAACTGCCTTCAATCCATTGATCTAAGCTGTCCACGTATCATAACCAATCAAAGAGCTCAGGATCGCCAACATGGCATTCCTTGGTGTCAGACGTGGCAGGGTTTTCTTCTAGAAGAGGTTATTTCCATTTAAGTGAAGGTTAATTTGTGCAGGGTAAGAATGGGAGGGGGACGGTGAACAGTAAACCAATTTTCCCGCCCCCCAATTCTCTTATTAACTTAGTTTGACCCGGTTTTGATACAAGTTGACTTGGGCTAATTTAAACTAGAAAAGAATTGGGCCTGGATAAGGATTTAGGATTTGGGCTAAGTTAATGGATAAAAAGGGTTAAGGGTTAAATGATTATAAGAGTTAACGACCGTTAGTCCTTTATTAATAAAGGGCTAACAGTGTTAGGGTTTTTGGGACTTTTGATGAAATATATTTAACAATAAGGCTCTTTTGGGTATTTTGTTGGTTTTGTCCTTTTGTGTGTTGACCATGGTTTGACCATGAGCTTTTGTAGACCTTTGATAGCATTCTCCCGGCTTTTGCACACTCAATTCCGTTCCTGTGTCCGTGTTTGTCCGGTTTTGACCGTTTTCTTAAGATTTTTGCAATGTCCGATTTTGACCGTTTTCTTGAGATTTTTGCTAAGTGACCAAGCTTTTGACACCCCACAGAGACTAGTATCGGGACTCACGGACCTTAGGTTTCAAAAACTCTCAGGTTTCCCGAATATTCATAGCTTATAAAATAGAATAGTCAAAGTCCAAAAGCATATTTGAATTTAACAAAAAGAAATCTATTTATTAATTTATACTTAAAATTAAACATTTATGCAATTGTAACCCTTGACTTTTTAGAAGGCTGCAACATCGGTTGTGAGCCGGCAAGATGCAGCAAACTTTTATCAGTCTCGGATCTTTATTCTTACTATGGGCTTTTCTTTAGAAGACTACCACATCGGTTGTGAGCCGGGAAGAGGTAGTAAACTTTTATCAACCCACAACTTTTATTATTATATTTCTATTTTTTATCATTTTATCATCATTTTTTTTATATTTATTTATTTAAAGAAGACTTCTTTTTGAAAAATTCAAGTATAAATTTGAACTAAGACTAAAAATTTTGTTATGTATTACATAAAAATTGTTGATTTACGTTTAATCTCCAAAAACAGCACGTATATTAATCCGGTTAGAAGCTTATGGGAGAAAAAACAACAAGTTACATACATGAGCTCTTAAGATTTCCAACTAATCCTTGTTTAGCATCCTACTCATAATTAACACTATCATTTTTCGTTCTTCGCGAATTTCCGCGAACGCTTAGCCTAAAAGTTAAGGAACAAGCTAGAGCTCAACACGCTCGATCGGGTCAAAATTTACTCTCATTCTTACCCAGCAAGAAAGTCAAAATTGTGACAAAAACACTTATTTTATTTTTGAAAATTTTAAAATTTTTCATATTTTTGAAAATTTTTGGTGGGAAAACAGGGTACGTGAGAACAACGGGTAAAAGTAGGAAAGATCATATCGAAGATATACTACCCCATACTAAAATCAAACATTGTCCTCAATGTTTCCTAGCCTAAGACTTAAAAACCCCATACTAGAACTCAAAAAGGTCGAATGCATAACTAAAGCCTGAAGAAAGTATCACAAATATCTTAAGCCGTTAATTAAGTGTGCTAAAAGATAAATGTTAGACGATAATAATCTTTTAGGATATCGGATTTCCCCAAACTAATGGCAAGCAAAGGCTAGGAAGCTCGAGTGGACCGGGACAAAACACCGAACACGAGAGTCTTCAGAAAATTTAGGTAAATCCTGCAAACAATCACAAGTACAAACAACAAACACAAAGAACGGAAGAGTACAAGCCTCCTCACAACACATTAGAAATAAGAAAGAAAATAGAAAATGGATAAGCATGGGGTGCCTCCCACGAAGCGCTTTGTTTTTGGTAACCGAGTCACATAGCTTGACTCGATCCCTGAATTCATTCGTCCTTAGGGAGAGTAAATGGAAAAGAAAATCTCAATCGGGCTTTCATTAATGTTTGGATAAACATTTAAGCACATGAAAGTTCCATCCCGATGAGAGGCCACCGGCTCTAAGTGGAGATGCCGGGGTCAAAAATGGTGTCCTCATTTTTGGTGGAGGAAGGTAAGGGAGAAACCTCAGGGTAGGTGAGAAACGGGAGAAAAGTCCAAGTGACAAATGTGAAGGAATTGTCAACTTCAACATTAATCTCATTTCCCCCTGGGTCAAAACATTCATCTTCAAAATTGTTTATCATGGGTGAATCGGTCTCAATAATTAAGCTAATCTCTACATCCGGTGGTTCTAGAGGAGGACGAGGAAATGATGGATCATCATGAAAATCAAAGTGAAATGATTCAAACTCAGGAAGTTCCAAAAGAGGATCATTTGAATTATCAGAAATAACAACGCTAGTCAACCCTCCCTGATCAGGCTCAATCTCAAAAAGAAATGAATCATACTCGGGAAGAGAGTTATTAGCATGAGTAGTGGTACTGCCACTTCTCGTCTCTTCTGTATGATTGCTAAAAGTCTCGAATTCAGGTAAAGAGTTACCTGAATAGAGTACAGCCTCCTCACAATACATAGAGCTAGAAAGAAAATAGAAAATGGTTATGCATGGGGTGCCTTTCCTTTCGACTCCGAAAGCAGCTTTGTTTTTTGTAACCGAGTCACATAGCTTGACTCGATCCCTGAATTCATTCGTCTTTAGGGAGAGTAAATGGAAAAGACAATCTCAATCGGGCTTTCATTAATGTTTGGATAAACATGAAAGTTCCATTCCGATGAGATGCCACCGGCTCTAAGTGGAGATGTCGGGGTCATAAATGGTGTCTTCATTACTGAAGAAGCAAAGAAAAGGAGAATCTACAGGGTAGGTGAGAAACGGAAGAAAAGTTGACTTGTCCGAATTGAAAATGTGAAGGATTATCGTCATCTTTATATCAATCGTCATGTGTTTATGGATTCATAAAACATACATCTTCATTACGTCATCAAAGAGTTGAGATTTATTCGGGGTTGCATCTTGGTCTCACTATTAAGTAATTCAACATCTGGTGGTTCTCGGGAGAAGGACGAGGAAAATGATGGATCCAGCTCAAACGTGGAATGCATCAACTCAGGACGCTCCAAAAGGGGTTATTTGAAATATATAGAAATAACAATGCTAATCAACCCTCCTGATCGAGCTCAACCTAAAAAAGAAAGAATCATACTCGGGTACGAGAGTTATTAGCATGAGTCGTATGGTATGCCATTCTCGTTCTTCTCCGGGTGTATCTCGCTAAAAGTGCTCAAATATCGGTAAAGAATTATCAAAGCGCAAGGAGAAGTATCGGACTCTCAAAGAACGAATCACTATCCACGACCGGGAATAGGAAAGAAGAGGGAGACTTGAACAATATCAGGAGGTAGGGGTTGCTTTTTCAAAGATTCGATATGTAGTAAGACAAGTTGATAATGTCAACAATTTTTCTCTTCTCAGAATAACGTCTTGATTTGAAGAATATCTTTATGTTAAACTCTTTCTTTCTTGATCTTTATCACTTCCTCTAATTACGATCTTCAATCGGTGAAGTGGTGAAGGTTTGTGTGCTCTGTAGAACTGAGGCTGAGGGGACTATGAGGTATCGTTGTCGATGGTGGTGATGATTCAATGTACTGATGGTTCATAAGGAATTCTCATCATTGAAATACCATCATTGTTAGAATCATCTAAAATCTCAGATATGATCGCACAAATTATCAAATGGGGAAGGATCCTTCGCAAACGGGCACTCACAGTATCTTCGGATAACCTTAAACTCACTTGGGATTGGGACAATGTTCTTAACACTAGGCAATAGTGTCAGATGGCTCATTTCTCCCATTTATCGAGAGAGTCAACGGGCTCCTGGTTGATTAAAACGGTGGTGGGGGTTGGTGGAATTGCAATAGTATACGTCCTCGTCTCTCATTAGCAAATGGGAAATCTTCCAATATCGATTTAGCCTCTTGATTGAACGATTTATCTACATGCAAATTTTAAACTTTTCGAATCGTCCTCCAATACTCCTCTAGAAAGACTGGTTAAATATAAGCGAGTAGATCTCACAGTAGCACATTATGATGAATAAGTACCATGGATATCTGCCATTACGATATTGCTCGATCTCCGTCTTTATAACACAATTATCTATTAGCGTAGCAAATCTTTCCGTCCCAGATTAACAAATTCTTCCGCAATTGCCTTTTTCTTTTCTTCTTTGGCATAATTATGACCTACCATATCACATATGGATGTCTTTTGCTTCCAATAATGTGTATTTTGAGAAATTGAGAAACTCATTTTGAGGCATTTAGATTGGATGATAATGGTATATTGCAGGGGGCTGAAAATTGGTCAAAACCAAAAGAATTAGGATCATAGCAAGAATTTTGATCATAATAATCTTCATTCATTGTTTGACATTGAAAAGTTTCACATGAGGCGACCCGGCAATTTCGCCACAACTAATATATTGTTGTTGCGAAAAATCATGCAAATGTTGCGGGAAATTTTAAAGTCTTGATTGTACACGGGTTTGGATAGATAACGAACTTTGAGATGTACCATTGTGACGCCTACCGAGGACATCGTTCCGCAAAATTCACAAGAATAGCATAGGAGGTTGTGGAGGTGGGTTGTGGAAAAACGTTAGGAGAATCTTCGCAACAAGATTAGGTTTGGAATTTATCGTATATGTATTCGCAATTTCCAGTAATTGCATGTTCGGTGATTGTATGAACACTTGCAAAGTCTGTGGGAGGCTCAGCATCTTGTTTTGATTGCATTGTTCTGAATTAGAGCTCATCAGAGCTTTTTGGTGGGACAATTATAACCAATATGAGCACGTTCCCAAGACGTGCAAGTACATCGTTGACCATAAGATATCATCTAACGAATCATCACCACACTGTAACAAACAATGGGTGGTTATTTGTAGAGGACTTTTGCGCAAAAATTTACACTGGGTCTTGATTGAAGAAGAATGGTCTCTGAGGTGTACTAACAACGTTAGGCATTAGTGCTGTGATTGGATGCTGGGGAGGTGTTTAGAATTTGTATTCATCATGAATTGTATACCAACCTTCATTCAACTACCTTTCGCACTAAAAGCACAAGATCGTCAATTTATGTGACATCAACGGTTCTCCACAAGTTTTTGTACAAATTCTGACGTGGTGGTTGTTGAGACGTGTCGGGTACTGAGAACAAGGAATCATGTTTCAAGACTCCCTTTTGAACAACCATAGTTTCTAGTGTACAAAGCTCCACAAGACATGCATTCTTTAATCGAGAAGTGGCGCAGTATAATGTACGATGACTCGAGTGACGCCATACGAAGTTTAAACAAATTAGAGGGCTTAATGAAAAGAATTAAATGGATAATACGAAACAGAAGATTATTTTTGGTTTTTAATACTAATTTTAGAACGGGACAATGAGATAGCACAAACTTGAACATAATAATCCAAACTTACCTTCGACGGTTAGGCTTTAGAGAAATATTTTACTAGACATTTTTTAAGGTGGGCCGTATTTTCTCGTAAATGACACAAATGGTATGGTTTTTAAATCTTTGATTCGATGTTGGGAGATCTTACTAAGGATAATACCCTCAATTGACAGGTAATCTATTGTTGCTGGTGTCTTTTTACCAATACTTGTTTTATTTTATTTTTTATTATGGACAATTTTTTTATTTTTTATTTTTTATATGATAATTATACTAAAAGAAAAGAAAAATATTTTTTTTTACTTTTATTTCTTTATTATTTTATTTTTGTATTCTTTTTATTTTTTTTAACAAAAACAAAACTTTCAAAAACGAAAGGGTCTTCAAATCACGATCAACAAACTTCAAACGAAAGAATCTTAATCACAAATCCCCGGCAGCGGCGCCAAAAATTGATATGTTAAAACCAACACACGTAATAATAAAATATATAATATGATGGAAAATTATCAAATTACCTGCGTGTTGTGACAAAGGTAAAAGGGAATTTCAAAGATTATATATGCATATAATACAGATCAGTATTAATACGGGAAGATATTATTCCGCGGTGTCGTTATTCCCAACGTATTTGTGAAATGAAAGCCACGTTTGATGTTCGGAATATGATTTTGATTGAAGACAAAGATTGCTTTGATTATTACCTTAAATTTAAATAAGCAAACAAGATAACAATTAAGCACGGAAAAAAAACTACTAACGGAAATCAAACTTGAATCAAAAAAA
The DNA here is from genome assembly GCA_026074375.1 of Tanacetum coccineum. Taxonomy (NCBI): domain Eukaryota; kingdom Viridiplantae; phylum Streptophyta; class Magnoliopsida; order Asterales; family Asteraceae; genus Tanacetum; species Tanacetum coccineum. The sequence goes on along the minus strand of BQNB010037975.1, from coordinate 34,796 downwards.
CGCAAAAACGGTAACCATTAAACGCATGGGACAAAAAAACTAAATTTCTAAAATTTAAACCTAAAATAAACTTTTATTTTTAAAATGGATCTAATTGATTTGAAAACAGTAGTATAAAGAAAAACTAGAACACAAAACGGAGGTTTTTAAGCTTAAAAACGGAAGAAAACAGAACGGGTGGTCGAATCCCGTTCTTTAACAAGTGAAATTTTGCCAAAAAATATACCTACGACAAGCAATTCTATTTTCCTAGTACTATATAATAAAAATAAAATTTTCAAAAAAGAATTATATTTTTTTGCCTTTTTACATAATTTATTAGAATTAAACAATGTTTTTAAAGTAAATTAAATGATAAAATACTAAAAAGAAAAGACAGAAAAATGGGAAAATTTTGAAAAATTGTGGAAAATACTTTCAATAGGTGCCGTGGTTATTGGATCTCCCTTACCAATCTGCCCGAAGTTCCTTTCCGGTTTTAGAAATAAAATGAATGAGCTTACCAGCTGATATTGGAATAGTGTGTATTAAGCAGCACTGGGTTATGGACTAAATCTGAGCCTAAAGGAGCATAGAAAACATAAATGGTGCAAAGTACTAACGTGGGTTGAGCTATTGAAGCGCCTTGGTTAACATGTGAAGTTTGTGGGAGTTTGTTATAAGGGGGAGGATCTGGTTGGAAGGCCTGGGCGCCTTCTCTTACTTGTTTTTTATAGATAACTTTTTTGCTTCATTTCTTTTAAAAATCAACCTAACTAAGACGACTGAAAAAATAAGAAACTTTCGTAAGAAACACAATTTTTTTTGTGAAACTTGGTATAATGCTGATTTGTAAGTACAAAAAGCTAGCGTATGAGCTTTTTATTTGTTATTTTTTTTTTTTTTTTCTAAGTTCATTTTTTTAGCCAAACTGTTATGCTAACCTAGGAGAAATAAGCTAGTGCAAAAGCAAGATAGGCTAAAACACACAATTACTAACTACTAATAAGCAAGAGGAGCAAAAATAAGCTGAAAATAACAAACAGATAAGCTAGAAAATTTCAAATAAGCTAAGGCAAAAGAAGCTAAGTTAAGGTTAGTTAAGAACAAAATATTAAGGCAAATTGAATAAAGCAAAAATAGAATGATCCTAACACCTAATAAGCAAACTTTAAACTCAACAATGAGCCAGCGGAATAGGGCCAATCAGTGTCGACAAAGCAAATACGCTCTAGGACTAAAACTCAAGTAAGACAGGTAAGTGACACATTTGGGGCAAAATTTTAAGCATAGCGAACACTTGGACTTAAAGCTTATGGTGGACTTATTTGTAAACATATGGGCTTACTTAAAATCAACAAAATAAAAAGGTTTGAAATAAAATAAGCAGAGAAAAATGGGTTGAAAAAAGTGTTGTTTGCACAGAGTATGCTGATTTGGTTATTTTTCAGTTAAAAGACAAGGGGCATAAGCAGGCTTAAGAATAAGCAACCAAATAAGCTTAAAAATAAAATCTAAGTAAAAACAGATGAGTTTGACAAGAAAAGAGCTTATGCTCAAAATTTTAAAAGCTAAAAACTTATTTAACTATCTGAAAACTAAAAATGAAAAAGGGCTTTTTGACCAAAGAACACTAAATAAAAAAACTTGTGGCAGATTATGAAAAATGCAAGTAAACTAAAAGAACTCTATACTACACTAATTTGACACTGTAAAATGGCACCATAAACAGGGAACTCTAAATCAGTGTTTTAACAGAATTAAGCTCTAAAAAAGGTCTTTTAAATGTTTGTCACAGCAGATAGAGAAGAGGACCTTTTTACAAGTGAACCTTAAAACCAATATTTAACCATTAAAAACCTTAAATTATTGACCAATAAACTTAATTTGAACTAGCTAAAACTAACTCAGAAACTAGTAAGCATTTTTAACTTGGTTTGACCCGTTTTGAAACCCTGACCCAAACACCCATTTAGGAATTCTAAAACAATTTTTAAGCTAAAATGGACAGATTTAAGCTAAGGTTCTTAAAGACAAATGACAAATAATCAATAATAAGCACTTTTAAAAAAAAATTAACCAGAGAGAAGCACTTAAAAATAAGCAAAGTTGAATAAGCAGTTTATGAGCAAAAAGAGACACTTTAAAGCACAACTAAAACAAATGACAATTAAGCACTAGAATAACATAACCAAGCAATAATCATGATAAACAAGCAACAATAAGCAGAGAAAAGCTAAGCAAGAAGGAAATAAGCAGATTGAAAAGTTAAGACAGTATTAAAGCTAACTATAGTAAGAGTAAATTGTACCTTGGATCTCAGCTAAATAGAGATCAAATGCTCAAAATAGAGCTTATTTCTACAAGCTCTGGCTTGTGATAAACAAGCCAGTATAGTCCAATAAGCCCGTGCAAAATTGGCTTATCATCCATATTTAGCAATCCAACAATAAGCAAAGGAATAAGACTTTTTAAGTGAATTAAAGAGCTTTTAGTAGCTTATGAGTGAACTTGAGCTTATGAAACAGTGAATAAGAGCTTTTGAAACATAATTGCTTAATAGGTAAAACGGAATTTGAAATGGTGACACAAGAAAACTTTAATTTTTATTGAATTAAAAACTGATTACAATATGAAAATGAGATTACATTAACTGAAACAGAGATGAAACATTAAATTGAAGAGTACATAAGCTAAATTTAAAAGCTAACCTAAAGCTACTCTAAGCTAATCCTACTCCTAGATATATTCATCTATGTAAGCTACTCTTTTATTTATACTCATGTAGAGCACCTTCTAGCATCATAGGACACTCCTCCCTCATCTAATCTCCACCCTTAGTTTCTAACTACCTTTAATCCATTGATCTAAGCTGTCCACGTATCATAACCAATCAAAGAGCTCAGGATCGCCAACATGGCATTCCTTTGTGTCAGACGTGGCAGGGTTTTCTTCTAGAAGAGGTTATTTCCATTTAAGTGAAGGTTAATTTGTTCAAGGTAAGAATGGGAGGGGGACGGTGAACAGTAAACCAATTTTCCCGCCCCCCAATTCTCTTATTATCTTAGTTTGACCCGGTTTTGATACAAGTTGACTTGGGCTAATTTACACTAGAAAAGAATTAGGCCTGGATAAGGATTTAGCATTTGGGCTAAGTTAATGGATAAAAAGTGTTAAGGGTTAAATGATTATAAGAGTTAACGACCGTTAGTCCTTTATTAATAAAGGGCTAACAGTGTTAGGGTTTTTGGGACTTTTAATGAAATATATTTAACAATAAGGCTCTTTTGGGTATTTTGTTGGTTTTGTCCTTTTGTGTGTTGACCATGGTTTGACCATGAGCTTTTGTAGACCTTTGATAGCATTCTCCTGGCTTTTGCACACTCAATTCCGTTCCTGTGTATGTGTTTGTCCGGTTTTGACCGTTTTCTTGAGATTTTTACAATATCCGTACCTACACAATCACAAAGATAAAACAAGCAATATACAAGCATTTAAGGCACAATTTTGTCATTTTAGGGCTTATTTTGATATAAAACGGATATGTGTTTTCACACATATCATATTTCATATTTAAAACTGTATTCAATGTAACTTTGTAAATCAAATTTTTGGTATTAAATTATGGGGTAATCTTATATCTTGTACGATGTAAATCATTATGTCGCATCCTGTGTTTCCGCTTCTAACGGGGTGTGACAGATTGGTATCCAGATCCAAGGTTATAGAGAATGACCGTTTTTCTAAAATAAAAACGCAACTTTAACCAACTAAAGCTTTTTAAAAACCTCAAACATGATGGAAGTCGACTAGCCCGAGCATTTCACAAGTTCTTCCTAAGCTATGCATAGCCTGATCAACTATGCCTAATTTATAAAGGATGGTGAATTAATAGGGGTAGTCCCCTCAAGTTATGTTAGAAGGGGAATATAGAATTCTAAGATCGCCTAAAAAATTCCTTAACTATGAACGTACATATTATATATATGTACCTTCACATTAGACTCTTACACATGATTCAGCATGACTGCTAATGCGTGAATCATTATTGATTTTCCATTGACTTGTATGATTGCCTTAGTTGCATTAATTGTCGCCTTAAATGCTTTCCTTATTCCTATTTCCTAGTCATCATTGCCCATGCTTACATTTCATGTTTGCTTGGTGCGTCTATCTTATTACTATAAGTATTTAAGATATAATTTCCTACTAAGTACTATATGTAAGCAATCTATGCTGATAATTTTGATTAATCTATTTTATAAGATTACTTATACACCTACTGTGTTATTACAAGTCATGTCTTATTACTATAAGTATTTAAGATATAATTTCCTACTAAGTACTATATGTAAGCAATCTATGCTGATAATTTTGATTAATCTATTTTATAAGATTACTTATACACCTACCGTGTTATCACATGTCATGTCCTCCCCATCAACCCATACTGTCCCAAAGACTATCACACCTACTAACAGAGCCAGAGACTCCCCAGTGATCACTCCTTTACACGATGACTCCTATATGCTAGTTAGGCAGGCTTACACACCCATTGCTATGAACATTGAGTCCAAACCTTTTGAGGATACCATTGAGACTAAGGAGACCAAGCCACTATCCCCTAGGGTAGCACCCCTATCACCTGACTACACTCTAGCTTCCCTATACTACACCCCTGATACTCTACACTTAGATGAGGATTCATAGCCCATAGAGGCATTTGAGACTAGGACTGCTTCACCATCAGGTTCCACTTCACCTCTATCCCCTGATCATCCACTTACTTAGACATCACCCACCTCTACACCTTCTTGAGCTTTATATTACCGTAGTACTACACGTATGGTCGTGTGTACTCAGCCCACAGTATCGTCTGGCATCTCAGCCAGAGTGACTGAGGTGATGGCCCTATCACCTTCATTATTCAGTAAGAGGTACAGATCCTCTTATGAGACCCCTTCTTCATCAGCATCACCAGCATCATCTTTGACCCTTCCTATACGGAAGAGGTATCGGGGTACTTCTAAGCCAATATTAGACACTAAGACCGAAGGAGATAAGTTGGAGGCTGAGGGCACCAGCTCAGAGAGTGAGGAGTAAGAGGACGAGGGTCCAGACTCAGAGAGCAAGGAGGCTGCATCTAAGGGCCAGCAGCAGCGGGCAGTCCCAGTTGAGAATACAGCCACGGATGAGCCTTTAGGTTTAGGATACAGGGCGGCTAGACCTCGTGTCCTAGAGTTAGCAGAGGGTCCTACGCCCAGTACGTTTGAGGTACCATACCATACCAACATACGGCAGAAAAGATTACCACTCCTAGGTTACCTACTCGTCCCATATGGGTTGACCCTGAGGATGACACCGTATACATAGATATTGAGTTCGATGCACCGCTAGTCCGTGCACCTGTTCAGACACCAACATCACCTGAGCGGTCATCCGGTTCCTTACCTATTTCACCAGCATCCTGACTGTACCATCACCCGTAGCTTAACCAGTGACCACCCCAACAACCACCATAGTAGTAGATGAGGATGAGTTCTTAAAGGTAGGAGCGCAACTTGAGCTTCACGTGAGTATACTTCATGACCACACCCAGCGTTTAGATGCATTGCCACCAACCCTCTTCAAGGGGTATGGTAAGGACTTTACCCAATTGTTTGCGAGGTCAGAGGCAGTTCGTGATGAGATTCACTCACAGCGTTTCAGGCTTGGGAGCCTAAAATGAGCACAGGAGTAGGTCACTATCACTTTCGGTGCCTTATGGTGACCAGTTTTGGCCCTCAAGGCCTGGGCAGGACAGACCGACACCCAGAGAGCAGCTCTATGGCAGGCTAGGTATGAGGATCAGAGAGAGATACTTACATTGAGGATGCAACACGCTGCGGATTAGTATGAGATGTAGGGACTGAGAGAGTGAGTAGCCACATTAAAGCGGAGGATGGACCACATAGAGAGGTAGGATAGACTAGCCTAGTAGGTTTGATGTACTTCACTAAACTGAGTAGCTTCAGCTAGTGGTAGGTCTGAACTAAGTAGCTTCAGTTAGTGGTAGGTCTGAACTGAGTAGCTTCAGTTAGCAGTAGACTCACTTTGAAGTCGTAGTTCTTTTCTCTAGTGGTAGCAAATTTTGTATGAAACCTAGGAATCAAAAGTCCTTAGTAGTTATCTTACATGAGTTATTACGATTTTGGCTGTGTATACCACCTATCTCTACTTTCTTATGATATAACTTACCGCTTATTCCCAATAAGGTTTACCATTCCGATCAACCCCTTACTCATTTCATTTCCACCTTCTCACAAAACCCCTACACCCATTTCATTTCAATCCTTCCTTCTTCGACTACTTCAAAACAAACTGACTTGCATAAGTAGCTTTGTAGACGGCATTTGGAGGTTAACAGCAAAAAGAATGAGAACATGAGAAGACCCCATCAAGGACCTCTTAGAACCCAATAAAGACCCAATATACAACGATGAAACTTGGGTAGGATTTCTTAGCATATTCTAACTTTAAGCACCGACACTACCTTAGAATGGCGAATGACACACCCGTATGCGAAAGACAAGGAGCTAGACACCGTCTCACGAAGAAAACAAGTAGATTCGACCATACAAGGCCAACCATAGACCAAAACATTTTTTTTCATATATAACAAAACGACGAGTCTTATTAACGTAACAAAAGTTTCGAGGTGATTAAATTAAACTTACTTATTATAGAGAGTGGCACGTTCACGTGACACTCGTGTGTAAAATTGTTCAAAAAAGAGAAATTTGACATAAATATTTCCCTTACTTCACTCTAAAAACCGACATTTCAAATTTTCCATTTATTAAATCCAGGCAGTTTGTGTGAATTATCCATTTCCTCTAAGTCTAAATTAACTGACTAGACTCTGGTGAGCAAGACCCCGTAGGCATTACCACTATATTTCTTGAGGCAACACATGGAGATGACGTGAACCGCATCACCATGAAACACCCAATTCGGAAGAGACCAGCAATCGTTAACTCTAGAAAATATCCAAGTCAACAATCGGACTAAGACTATGCTAGGAAAGACTAGTAAGAATCAAACATTGTGTTAGGTACATTTGCCTTCCACCCTACATTACCTTGACCGGTAATTTGAACTGAATTTTAGGATGAAATTATTTTAAGGGGGTAAGACTGTGATAACCAGAGATTTTCCTAGGTTATAGTATCCCAAAAATAATCCTATTTATTCTAATTTTTACAAGAAAACTCATAGTTGACTTTTGTTGACTTATTTTACGCTAAACAGTTACGGTTTAACCGACTGTCAAATATCAAATATTATTATGAACTACTCACTTTTGAGTTAAGTTTCTATTTTCTAAACGACTATGGTCGCATATAATCACTTACCGGGAAACCTTCCTGCGCACAGCGAAAAACTACACACAATGTGTACCAGCATGACAAGAAGTCAAAACTCGTCTAAAAATCTCAAATAAGTAAAATAAACTTATTTTAATTGTTAATTTATGATTTCATAGAAACGTTTGCATAAAACGCGAAAATTTTGAAATACGCTTAGAATTAACGGGAAACGGAGAAACAACGAAAGTCCGCACTAAATCTAAAACAATTTAATTATAAAACCTATAGTTTGAATATTCAAAGTTTAAGTAAACACAATTTTACATTCGATAAAAATACAAGAAACTTTCAAGTCACGTTTTTAAATCACGAACCTTGAACGATAAGCAACCCGACAAGAGACAAAACGACTAGGATTCTCCATAGGATCCCAAAACCAAATGCAACCCTTAGGAGACAACATGGCTAGTTTTTAGCTACCATGCCTTGTCCTTTATTTTAGCTTATATGGATTCAAAACACACACACATTCATGCACCTAAATCAAACTAGAAAAATTATCTCCCTTTTCTCTCATTCTTGGTCACGTCCGAAACCCATAACAACCATAAATCCATAAATTTTCAATCTTCAAACAAGAACAAGGTATCAAGATCATAAGGGTTAATATTCTAATAGTCGGGGTATATTAAAAACAACGTTTGAGTTGTTATTCAAGACCAAATCCTCACTCAAAACCCTCTTTTTGTAAGTCTTCAAAATCTCATAATACTTGTACTTTTAATATCCTAATAATGATCTAAACATAGATGTACAATGCGTTTGTAAATTTTTAAAACATAAACACTATGAAAAACCCTTAAAAGGGTGCGGTTTGGTTCGAAAATAGAAAAAAGGAAAGAAGAGGAAAAGTGTCACTTTTATAAAATGGTCTTAATGGTAAAATATCATTTAGAGTCTAAAAGTGCTTATTTTTTATTTTCGGCTTAATAATAAGCTCACCGTGAGCTTATTCGTATATTATGGGCTTATATTGGGTCTTGGCCCAATAAAGTTTAAAAGGAAAAATTCGTGGTTTAGCTTATTCTATATTCGGCTTATTTATAAGCCCTTAACGAGCTTATTTGATTTCTAGTGGGCTTATTTGGCTTATTTGGACTTGATTATTATTTGGACTTGCTTATTTCATTTTGGGTTTTTGTTTGGTCTCGGCCCAACAACCGAACCCAACAAAGGTGTTGGTTTGCTTATTTCGAAAATGGGCTTCGCATTGGTCTCGGCCCATCCAAAATAGATGTGGCTTATTCTTAATTCGGCTTATTTGTGTACTCACTTCACGGCTTATTTTGTAACTTATTTGAATTCGAGCTTATTAAATCTCTCGGGCTTATTATATTTTGATTTGGGCCTTAATGGAAGTCTCGGCCAAATAAGGAAATAAGCTTCGGTTTATTTGCCTTATTGGCCACAACTTATTATTTTTAAGTGCTTATTTTCCTAGCTTATTACTAACTTATTTGAAAACTAAAAATGGATTCAAGCCTATGTGCTTATTACTAACTTATTTGAAAACTAAAAAGGTTGTGGTTTTTTCGATGTTTTTTTACAAATAAAGCAAATTTTTTATATATATTTGCGACGTAATTTTACTAGTTACATGTTATATTTGTTAGTAAATCGTTTTTAGGCTTAATATAAGGTATATTCATGATTTATATATCTACATTTTTTGTATCATTGCAAATAGTTTTTTATTTTTTTTTAAACCGGGTTGACTCGATGGTCGAACCGGTTGGACTGGTGACCCGGTGACTTGACCGGGTCGATTAGAAACCCGGTTCTCAAAATATTGGTATTATGTTTAACAAAACAACTACTCCTAAATCCTAATTTGTTAATAAGTATGTTGGTCGCTTTTTAATTTGAGGCGTATATCATGTTTTTTATTTTTACATTTTCAAATTATGATATAAAATAACTTTTGTAATCCACGGACATGTAAAACTAGTAAACTGTTGGTGAATAGATTACACAAGCTATTTGTTTATAGTATGTTATAGTATGAATATAGTTAAACATATACATAAAAGAGGACAATTAATACCATTCAGACGATTAAATTAAGCAATAAAACAAACAACATTATTTCATTCAGACTTTATAATCACCTCTTACCAGTAAGATATGGTAGTCACATTCAGACTCAAAACATCTTAATGAAACAAACACACCCTTAGTCATACCTGATGTTAGAAATACTTTGCTACTTTCTTTTATGCAAATAGGAGGTTCTGATGTATGTTTCTTATACTTTGGTATTTTGGTGATATTTTTAGTCATACCCGATGTTGTTGAACATTTGATGGAAGAAAATCATATATGGTTTACTTTGTAGAGATTTATATGGATTTTAATAAAGTTACATTTGGTATAATTTTTCTTGTGGTTTTGTATTTACATAATTTCTCTTTCAAGCAGGTTTATATAGAATTTATTGCACGAAAGGCCGGTTGCTTGTTAATAATGTAATTAGCAAGGAATATAACTTTGATGCTAATTATTTCGAAACGACAATTGACTACAAAATGGGTTGCTAATTTAACAACGACTAACATGTTCGTTGCATTTTTAAATTAGCAATGACCATAAATAGTTGTTGCTAATCTAGCAACTACTGAGCAATTTGGTTGCATTCCCAGATTAGCACCCATTGAATTAGCCTCAACTCGAGTTAGTTGCTATTTTCGTTGCAAAACACTTTTAGCAACCATTTTTTCATATGTTGCAACAAATTTAAGTTGTTGCTAATGGCGCTTTTTCTTGTAGTGTAAATAAACATAGCAAACCATGAAGCATCATCAATAAATGTCACAAAGTATTTATTATTCTATAATGAGAGAGTAGCATGCATATCACATAAATAACTGTGGATCAGCTTCAAAACTTCAGTTTTACGTTTTACATTTTGAAATGGTTTCTTAGTTATTTTGGTCAGCATGCGTCTTACACTTCTCAATGTCCATGTCAAAAGCTGGAATTAATCCATCCTTAGACAAATCTTGCATCCTCTTATAGTGGACATGCCCAGTCTAGTATGCCATATGATTGAATCATTCAGTTTAGAGGTTGACATAAAGGCTAAACCAATATTATCATTAACAATATTAAGCTTGAACATTTGATTACTCAAATAACCAAAATCAATAAATACACCATGTTTGGATAAAACAAATTTATTAGATTCAATCACTTGTTTATAACCACAGTGGTTCAAAACACTATTAGAAACCAAATTTGTCCTTATATTAGGAACATGCAAAACATTAAACAAGAAAACAATCTTTCCAGAATTAAATCTAAGATCTACACAACCACGTCCATGCACCAGGGCTGTTGACTCATTTCCCATGTGAAGAATAGATCCATTATTCAGTGACTCATAGGTCTTGAACCAACATCTATCTTTGCACACATACACAGTTGCTCCTGAGTCAACCCACCACACAACATCATCATCCTGCACAAAATAAGCCTCAGATACATATGCAACGTAATAAACCTGGAGAGATTTATTAAACATATTCTGACCTTTCAGTAAGTTGATAGAACCATCCACTGAACCATTTGTGCCTGAACCATTGGCCATGTTGCCAACTTTTCCACCTTTGCAATATTTTTTCAAGTATCTAGGTTTCCTACACCTCCAACAAGTCACTTTATACTTTTTTTTAGGATCAGCTTTGGTGTCCTGATATTTACGTTTACACTTGTTGTCATTGTACCTGAAAGAGTTGTTATGCTCCATCATATTGAGAACTGAAGGACTAGCAACATTGTTGCCTTTTGGCTTGTCATTATCCTGCACCCTGAGGGACTCCTCAATGCGCAGATGACTACCCAACTCAACAAGAGTTAACTTCTCCTTTTGATGTTTTAAGGTGTGCTTGAAATCTTTTCAAGAATGAGGGAGTTTATCAATGATACAAGAAACCTGAATGGCCTCATCCATGTTCATCTTATGTTTTGTAAATCTACCAAGTATACCAAGAAGTTCATTGTATTGTTCCATAACTGGTCTTTAATTAGTCATTTTGTAATTTGTGAAATTACTAACAAGAACTTCTTACTTGATACATCCTCAGCTATATATTTAGCCTTTAGGAAATCCCATAGTTCTTTGGAAGATTCAACATTTTGGTAAATATCAAATAAAGGATCAGACATATCATTGAAGATTAAACCTCTATAAACATAGTCATCATTTTACCACTTGGCCCTCTTCATGATTTGTTCCATGGTAGCATTCTCACCATCTTCAAGAATATGAGTAGTGAAAGCATACACCACACTCATGCTGGAAAGTAAGAAGTGCATCTTCTTCTGCCATCTCCTAAAGTCTACCCCTTCAAACTTGTCAAGCTTCGCAAAGTTTGAAGCCATGTGTTTCATAGCAGCAGCAACCATTGATTATCACAAAATAATCTTCTTTGATTATTGGTTGTTTAGAGCCAAGAATAGGGTGAAGATAATCAATAGCCTAGCTAATTACCAATGATGGTTATTGGATATCACTTGAAGTCACCTACTTACCCACCAACCCAGAACCCCCACCCATACAATCTCCACCCCCCCCACCCAACATAACAAAACCCCCCCTACCCACCCACCCACACACATCCCCTCCACGACCCCCCTGTCCACACACCCACTAATCCCCCCAACCCACGCCCCCGCCACCCCCCCCCCCCACACACCCCCCTATACCTCCCCCCCCCGCTAACTACCCCCCCCCTCCCCCGGCCCCCCCCCTCCCACAACCCACCCACCCCCCCCACGCACCACCCCAAATCACACACCCCACGCCCCCCCTCACACCCACCACCCCCCCCCCCCCACTTACCCCCACCCGACCGCCCCCCCCCCCCCCCCACTCAACCCGGCGCGTGGACCCACCCCCCCCCCACACGGCCCCCCTCGCCCCCATCCTCCTCCACAGCCCCCCTCCAACCCCCCTCGGGGGGCGCCACCTAACCACCCCCACCCCCCACCAAAGCCCCACCCCCCCACCCCCCCACCCCACCCCTCCGCTCCCCCCACCTCCCCCTACACCCCGATCACCCCCCCCCCATCGCGACATCCCCACATCCCACATCCACCCCCCCGCCACCACAGCCCTCCCCCCTCGCACGCGCCTCCACCCCCAATCACCCCACCCCACTCCAATGGCCCCCCGAACCCCCCACCCCCCTACCCACACCTGTTAAAACCCCGCCAACGGGAGTCCCCACCCCCCACCCCCCCAACCCTCTTCCCCCTCCCCCCCCAACCCGCACCACCCCCCATTAACCCCCCCCCCCCCCCCACGACCCGTCCACCACACCCACCCCCCCCCCCAACCCCCCAAACCCGCCCTCCCCCCACAAGTCACAATACAACATTTTTTAGATCAGCAATTTAGTCCAGAAATTAACAATACACTTGTTGTCATTGTACCTGCAGAGTTGTAATGCTCCATCATATTGAAACTGAAGGACTAATCAACATTGATGCCAATTTTGCTTATGTCATAATCCGCACCCTGAGGTACTCATTACAATGCGCAGATGACTACCCCAACTCACAAGAGTTAACTTCTCCTTTTGAGTTTTAAGGGAGCATGAAATCTTTCAAGAATAAGGAGTTTATCAATGATCCAAAACCTGAATGGACCATCATTTCAACTATGTTGTGTAAACCTTCTAAGTATACCAAGAAGTTCATTGTATTGTTCTAAAACTAGTTTTAAATCAGTCATTTTGTAATTTTTGATATTAATAACAAGGAACTTCTTACTTGATGCATCCTTAGCCATTAACTTGGCCTCCAAGGAATCTCATAGTTATTTTAGAAGATTCAACATTTTGGTAGTATCAAATAAAGGATCAGACATACCATTAAGGATTAAACTTCTAAAAACATAGTCATTATTATTCCACTAGTTCCTCTTCTTGATTTGTTCCATGGTAGCATTCTCCCCATCTTCAGGAATATGAGTAGTAAGCACATATACCACACTCGTGCTGGAAAGCAAAAAGTGCATCTTCTTCTGCCATCTCCTAAAGTCTAACCCTTCAAACTTGTCATACTTAGCAAAGTTTGAAGCCATGTGTTTCATAGCAGCAACTATAGATTATCACAAAATAATCTTTTATAATTGTTGGTTGTTGAGAGCCCAGAACAGGGTAAAGATAATCAATGCCTAGTTAATTACCAATGAAGGTTACTGGATATCACTTGAAGTCGTGTAATCACTTTCCAAAGAAGATTATTTTGGACCATAAAGCCTGGGTACACGAATATCTCCTGGGAAAAAACCAAGTTGCCTTTTCTTCGTTTTAGGCCACAAATCAATTAACCCTTCGCTTCCAAGTGTTAATTTTTCTGTATATTCCTCCTCATGCAGTTGTGATCTCCTATTTATAGGAGAAATAATCAAAATCCTAGTCAAGAAATTATGAGAGATTATAGGAGATATAATCTGATACGAACAGAATCGATTAAAGAGATAATAGAACGATAAAGATAGAATAATCGACGTTCGAGAGGTCGAATAAGCTCTCCCAATGGTTTATATTAGTGAGATAAACCGACTCCCCAATTGATTAGCAAATCAATATTCTTTATCATTCAACATAATCACAATTACAACCCTAATGGCCTATTTATAATAGACTTATCTTGTTGACTAAGATTACATAACAAAGGAGGCCTACTAAATAGTTGACTAAGAAAATATAATAAAGGAAACCAAATATACTAATTAATTAATAATATAATTATGATAAAATATATTAATGCAGGATCTTATCAATACTCCCGCCCTCAAAAACACCTTGTCCTCAAGGTGTTGCTTCTAACAAACTTGATTCCTGGATCCCATGTTTTCACTTGTGAACCTGTCTCTAGTCGATCAACATGAAACTGCAAGTGTACCTCCAAATTAGATCTACAAAGCGGCTTTTTGCTTAATCTCGATTCATCATGAAAATACCAACCATCTTCCGGTATCCTATCAAACAGAAAGTATGATCCATGTTTCAGCCCCGCATCAG
>BQNB010037975.1:0-19850 GCA_026074375.1 Tanacetum coccineum | reverse complement strand
TTTGTTAGAAGATGTTCATCAATTAGGGTTTTTGAATTGGGGGTAGAGAGAGAATTTTTTGTGTGTGTGTTGACTTTTTATTTATTTTGCAGAGACCCACCGCTTATGGCAACCTTTTACTAACTTCATTCTAATCATACGCGTCACTAGTTTTATAAATGTAACATAACAAGCTTGTACTTCTAATATATGATTGGTTAAATGTGGGAATATTTTAGACCTTAACGAATAACTTTAGCTAACTGAATATAATAGAAAATCAATAAAATCAAATTCAGGGATTGCATTGAAAAAAAATAAAAATTTGGCTATGTGTTCTGATGACAAACGAAATAAAAAAGTATAGTCCTTGGAATATGTAACAGGAGACGTGTCGGTCTACTACAGATGGGACGCGTGCAACCTTTACCATTTGCCACTCTCGCATTCATACTTCTTTTCATTTTTGACTGGACCAAATTTATAAAAATTCGCACCAAATGAAACTTTTATAAGTTTTCAGCACACACGATAAACTTATGATATCTATTTCCAACATGAAAAACCTAAACCCGAATAAAAAAAGAGAAATTATATATTCTTCTAGTTATTACTACTCACAAAATCTTGACAAATGTTAGAATTAACGATTTAAATATGAAGAGATAATGAGTAAAAAAAAATATATAATATTTGTATATGTAGAAAAATCTATAAAAATAAAAAATATATTATAAAAAGATATAACAAAACTCATAATTAATAAAATGTATTAAGGTTTTCAAGATCGGGATCCTATCCGGGATCGTTTTTGTCTTTGCAAGATCGAGATCGTAAAGTCGGATCGGGATCGTAAGATCTTACTATAATGTCATTATCTTTATAGTCTTTGTAATATTATATAAATCTACAAATTATTATATATTATAAACACAAAAGTATATAAATGTTTCATATAAATGTTGCCCTAAATTATGATTATGAAATGTTTAAGAAGGTTAACATGTTGTTTGTTAAATTCTACGAAACACAGCCCATAAATTTGTTGTTTTTTAGTTTGTGGTTCGAGAAAAGTAAGATCGGATCGGAGTAGATCTTAAGATCCTATGGTCAAGTTCGGGATCTTATAAGATCTTAAGCATGCAAAGATCCTATGTAGGATCCAGATCGTTTTTGCTTTGCACTATCGTAAAATTGTAAGATCCTAAGATCAGGGCGTGTTAGGAAACATCAATTATAATAGAATGCTTTTCTTCACAAAATTGGACCTCTTTCAACCTCTTTTCTTTTGTTTTTGAATGAAAATTAATCAACAAGATTAACAATTTATAAATCTATTAACATGTATTTAAGTGTTTGTAATCTTGTTGCCTTTTAAAAAAAATATGTATTTAAGTGTTTGTAATGTTTTGAATTGTTGTTAAGGATTCAGCTTTGTTACGCCCTCTAGCTCTATATGCTATAAATGAGCATTTTGTATCACACAAGCTATTAGTTAGTCCATATCCGCAAGTGAGATGATAGAAAAGGCGAGAATGTGAGCTTCAGACGTACTATCACTATACAAACCAGTCACCTGATTAAGGTGAATTAGGCGTATGATGGTCGAGATTGATCATGGTAGCGGGGACGGAGCTACGATTTAGCTAATAAGGAGGTCGTAATTATTTTTTCCAAAACTGACAAAGTCATAACTTAAAGATTAAATGACACATTTTGGTGATGGCACCTCCCCCAAACCTGGCTTCGGTAAGGTATGACTATTTACGTCTCACATTCTCATTCATCGTTCTGGCGGGAGTTGGTATTGTTGTTCTGGTGTTCACACACGCCAACAATTAATACATGTTGCAAACCTAAAATTTTGATAAGAAAAGCGAATGACAACTACTAATACACAAATAATTAGATGAAAACCATGTATATGACACAACGTCAAACTTCTCTTAATTCTTTTCATGGCTAAAGGTGGAAGGGATTGTTTAGAGCTCAAGGTACAGTGAGTCATGGCTCAAGTCATGAACGAAAACGCCACTCCATGGCGCGAGAACCACACCCCGGGTGGCGTTTTCGTGCTTGGCGTTGTATTCCCAGCCGAGATGGTCTCGGAAAACGCGACGCGAAAACGCGAGATGCCATACCGCGTCTCGCGTTTTCGGTAATTTTTTTTATTTTTTTTAAATTAAAAAAAAAACTAGTCGTTGGGAACGACATTTTTTTAAAAATCGCCGTTTTTAGGGTTTTTTTTGTAAATATTAAACCACTCTATTCCCTATAAATACATATACAACTCCCCTTTTTTATATATCATTTCCAAACATTATATTACCTTCAATTTTTATATATCTCTTCTAATTTTTATATATCTCATGGATCCCAATATGAATTCAAATCCAAACAATTGGATAAACGAATTCTTCCTCAACCTACAAAATTCTGCATCTTCGTCTGATCTGCCAACTCCGACATCTGCCAACTCAAGCACCTCCTAAATGCCAACACGCCCCACTATACAAATCCCAAACCCGTTCTCCAACTTTCAAGTCCCGAGCCAAAACCCGTTTCTCAATTGTACTCCCGAGCAATTTCAACAATTTTGGTTATCACAAACACAACAAACCCAACAATCCCAATTTCCACCCCACTCGACCCAACAACCACAATCCGACGCCGAAGCCGACGCGAAAGCCGAGGACGAGGGCCCGTCACACAAACAAAACCGAAAAAAATCAATCGCCAAAAAACAAGCTTGGGACAAACACCCTCGGGAAACTAAAACCGATCGGTCATATTGGACCCAAAAGGAAAAACTTTTGGCGAAATGTTTCATCGAAATATCTGAAGATCCAAAAAATGGGAGTGACCAATCGAGCGATACTTTTTGGTACAAAATTCTCGCCATATACAACCAACAAGCCGAAGAACAAGGTTTTAAGACACGAAATAAAAATATGTTGACGGGTAAGTGGACGCCGATGAATCGTGATGTTGGCAAGTTTAACGCGATTTACGACCAAATCGACCTTTTAAGTGGCGAAAATGATGAAAATTTGTATACCCGGGTACTCACTTTGTATCGTGATCAAATGAAAAGTGAGTTTCGACATAGGAGTGCTTGGCTTTTTTTGAGAGATAAATATAAGTGGCAAAACCCCGAGTCGACACAAGAACGAAGAACCCGAGGACGGGTAACTGAAGAAGACTCTTGCTTTCAACAAATAATGTTGGACCGTGAAGCGAAAAAAGAAGCAATAGATCGCGAGCTAGCGGCTAGGCTCGCGATTTGCGATATTCAAAAACGAAACGAAGACTTGAAGATTCTTGCTTTCGACACTACCGGGATGAATCCGGAGGACGCGGCGAGGATCGAGGCTTTGAAAGACAAGGCCCGGGCTACATATTTTAATTAAATTGTTGTCGTATTTTTTTTTATTTAAGTTTATGTATTTTCTTTTATTTAAGTTTATGTATTTTTTATTAAGTTTATATAATGTTTTTTTTTAATTAATGAAAATTAAATTTTAAGTTTATAAGTTTTTTTTATATAAATGAAAAAAAAAATGGGAAAAGTGGGGTTCCCATAGCACCAAAAATTATGGTGTTGACTTTGGATGATGTTTTTGGTGTTATAAGGTGTTTTGGTGTTATTGAATAAAAATATAAAATAGATGAGATGGCACCACTTTTTGCCATGGCTTGAGCTCAAGACCACACCTAGCGCTCTTACCTATTGTTGGGTTATGGGCTTAAATAACTATTATTATAAAATATAAAGCAAAACGATTGAGCCTGTTTGATGGGGTTGAGCACCCTCCAATCTCCCATCTATCTCCGCCATGCATGATAGGAAGGTGGTGACGATGATAAAAAGTTATAATATGAGATCTTTAAATTTTAGTAAATCTCTCTTTGTTGATTAAAAGTTAATCGCGCACAACTTATATTAACTAAAAACACAATGGACAAGCAAAAAAGCAATGCATGACATCTGTGAGAATATATCATTGTATTATTGTCAATCAATCAGTCATTGAAAAACAACCCATGTATGTCGCTTATACGAGATTTTGTGTAGTCACTTAAAATCAATAAAACACTAGCAAGATTTGTGCCACGTCTACCATTAGTAATGTCTTATTTGTGTCGTTATTTGCTCATATACGCTCTAAGAGCCAAAAACATGTAATGACAAATCTTCGTAATGGGCCCACTGCTCCAAAACGGCATATAGTGGTCCATTTCGCCTTTGCTTGACATGTAACATATATCAACCACAAATTTTGCATTATCAATCTATCATCATCGAGTGCTCTTTTCTATAACCAAGAACACTTCCAAAATGTTACCTAGATTGCCTTAAAACAGGGTATCAAAGATAAGAGTGAGAATATAAAAGTTAGATTAGCTTATTTGAAATTAATAGAAAACTTTCGTAACTCAAGTATGTATTAATTTGGAAAACATGTACTATCATGGTACTTACAGTTAGATAGCCATTTTCTTAGATGCAAACACTATTAACTTGATTACTAAACAATATTGGACAAGAAAATACATTAAAACTGCTGGACAAAAATAACCGAAATGCCATCAGAGGGGCATACGACGTAAGGACCAAACCCGGCCATATGCCGTATATGCTGAGGCTAGATGTTACAAATTTACATTCTATCCAAAACTTAATCCTCATTTACCAATCCCTAATTCGGTCATTCTATCCAAAACTTAATCCGTAATCTCATAAATTTAACCCATAACATAATCAAGGCAATCACGAAAGTGTTACAAATTTACATTAAGTTAGATCATAGTTTTCAAGAGTACGATAATAATATTCGTTAAAATCATTTTGACGACCAACATGTTTGTCTTCCCATCCAGATGCAATATCGTTTTTATATGTAATCTAAAGTGGATGAGTTAACGTCAAATGAATTAATTATATCTACAAGCTTTCTTATAAGACTGTTTTTTAATCGATAGTTCATTAATCACGGTTTTACTTGATCTCCCGCATGTATTTTTTTAATTGATGGTTCTTTAATCACAGTTTTGCTTGGTCGTCCACGGGTATTTTTTATAATTGTTGGTTCTACAATCATTGTTTCTTTTTTTTTACTTCCTGGCGGGGGCGGATTAATTCTCATACCACATCGAAATCTTCATTTCACGTTTCTAACCATACAACGTTTACCGTCCTCGAAAAGATATCAATCGAATCGAAAGGAATATACTCTCCTGTAACAAAATAAAAATAATTGTTTTGAAGTTGTTGAAAAAACAAAACTTTAAAAAAATTAATCAAGCAATTGATGTTAAATATACTGATATGAATTTAAATACGTTGACAGTACGAAAGCACATGGTAACCCACAACTATTGCGAAGTCGGCGGCCACTCATTGAGTAGTCGAACTCAAGCTCATCCAACCGAAGTTCTTTTAAAATCACGTCAAGAAATTTTTTCGAAACGTGACCCGTAATAAAGTTAGAATTGGTAGGTTATGCTAATGATAACAATAAGTTGTACTTCTTCCAAAGCCTGCGTTGATTTTCGTAAATTGAGACTGCACGGTTTGATTTATACAACCCACAAATTGATCTAAGGTGTAATTTTTAGATTTCAAGTACAATTTTAACTTAGTGTATTGGCTCTCAACTCTATTTCATGTGTTCTTACCAAAGTTGAGAGACTGATCATTTCGCGCGGACACGAAGATTTCTTTAAGTTTTTCAACCATTGCTCATCCATGTAAATTGAAGCACGTGAAAAGAAGAAAAGTTTATATTAAATATATGTATAAGTGTAGAAAATGTATATTTACTAACTGAAGTTGGTTGTAGTTTTTCAAGTATGATATTCACGTCGGAGAATCTTCTAGTAGCTTCCACATCTAATAAAATGAGTCTCAATCACGGTGTGTCTTAATCATTGGCATAAAATGCTTAAGAATGATAAATATGCAGTCTACAAAGTAACCGAGTGGCATCCAGAAAAACTTTTTTGTATGCACCTATGCGAGCAAACTCTCTATCCGTGATTATAACACATAGATGCATGCACCATTCTAATGTCAACTTTAAACGCACCAACACCCGATTACATTTTGTTCTCCTTTTCTTCACTCATAGATGCATAAGTTATGCAAAATGTTTTGCCTGTTGAAGTTACGCCAATAATCTCAACAAAAGGCATTTTGTATATGTTTGTCTTGTACGTGGCCACTATAATCGACGCGTGTGAGAATGCACGTCATATCTTAAAAGATGTTGGATGTACAATAAATAATGTTTCCAACTGTTGTAACAAGATGTGTATCGTAATCGTGAATATAACCATTGGAATGTAAAACAGACATAAGAACATGCATCGAAGATTTTTATAACTAAATTAATATTTGATTGATTGGAAGAAAAATTCAAAGAATAAAAGAACATAAAAGGTTGCGTAATTTTTTACCAGTGTCTTAGTTTTTTTATACTTTCTTGGCCTTACGAAACTTAGATTGGGCTTTGTATATGTCTTTAATTGTTGACACATTAATTTTGCTCTTTTATTATCGATTGAATGTTTCACGCCTACACGTTCTTCCTTGTAAAATCTTCCACCAATCGATATTCTTGTGTTGTCAATCCCCACACATAGGAATGTGCTTTTATAGTTTGCGCACGCGAGGAGGTTTATGTTCATCGGGCATATCACAACATTAAAGTCCAAGCAATGTATACCCATAAATTTTTTTCCTACCAACATGAAGAACAATTTACTTTTCTGGTGAACGTTATCCTTTAATGTCTCCATATGTATATATATTGACCACTACAATCACACATAAGATCAACTTCGTTCATAAAACCGCTTGTGTTTGGTACGAATAACTCTTCAAAGACTATTCCTTTTGTTGGTACGAATAATGCTTCGACATCAGGTTACAATAAAGAGTCACCAAGCAATAAAGGTGTTTTTCCTCTTAGTAACTCGTTTGAAGCTTTAAATGTTGATAATTTGATAAATGAGGAAGTAGCAACAGGTAGTAAGGCTACTACTTCGGGTACGCAAGAGGAGGGACACAGTTCTACCCCTATAGTAGAAAAGATTAATGTTTTAGAAAAACATATTCTAGAGAGTAAATTTGTATTGGTGGATGATGATGGAAAACCTCTGGAGAAGTTTGATTATCCGGTTAATTTGGGTAGCGACGATGAAGTTGAACCACTTGATAATGAAACTACAAGTTATCTTGCATTAAAATCGATGGGGGTTAGATATGGGCCAAAGAGCTTGATGGATCGATAGAGGAAAAATGAGGTGGAAGATGACTACGACCCATATGATGACGATATGTATGAAGGTTAGGAAATACCTGAAAACCTACAATCTATATGTGCTAATTAGTCTGTAGTCGGAAGAAGAAATAGATTTCTTGATGTTATATTGTGTCATTTGTAATCTAGTCATAATTGTACCTTCCTTACGGAAGTAGTTTGCCTATGTAACGGGCTGAAATGTAGAATTCACCCACATCCATTCTACCGAATCGTTTTTTAGAGTAATAAATTTACCGGAAAAACTCTTTACCTAAAAATAAAACCGCTTGTGTTCGCTTTTGATCTTTTAGTTATGATGACATAACCACGAGGGTGTGCATTATTTTGTGCTCAATTTTTAAAATCCTCATGAGAGTTAAACACCTAAAATTAAGAGTTTTTTTTGTTAAAGGGGATGTCCAATAATAAATTTCTTGGAAGTATCTAGCTCACGACACAAGTAGGATCTGATCAAGTAGGTGCAATCTATCCCACGATCAATTACACATAGTTTATTAGTGGCGTAAACGTTAACGATATTAAAAATCTCTTTTTATGTTTGTTTTTTACTCCATGCGGGCACACCCTTGGGTTTATGTCCATAATATCTAAATGATCAAAATGCACGAACAATACGCGTTCGTTCGGATCGATGTCGATCGTAGGGGGAGTTCGTTGGGGGCATATTTTTTGTTTAAGTTATAATTGGTTAGTGTAGTAATAAGATTTTTATTTTGTTTTTAGTTTGGAAAGGGAAGGGGGGTGGTTTTTGGTCGGATAGGCGAGGTGTGGGTGGTTGGGGGGGTATTTGGGTTTTTTTGAGGGGTCTTTGGTGTTCCGTTCTTTTGGTGTTGTCGTTGTGGGGGGGGGGGGGAAGAAAGGGTGGGAGAGTGGGGCTAGGCCGGTTGGGGGGGTGGCGGGGAGGGGGTATGGGGAGCGTTGAGGGCGTGTGGGGGGGGGGTTGGGGGATGGGGGCTATTGGATGAGAGGGAGGGTGGTGTACAATGGAGCCTGTCAGTGTGGGGGGGGGGTGGGGTGTGGGGGGTGGGGGGGGGGGGTTTTATCGTAGCAGCGAGTGAGTATGGGGTTTATGCTGGGTGGGGGATATTGACTGTCCAATGAAGTGGGGGGGTGTGCAGTGGGGTTTTGGGTAAAAAAATTTGTAAAAATGATTATAAATAATTTGTTATTAGTTTTAGTGGGTGGGGGGGGGGGGGGGGGGGGGGGGGTGGGTTTGTTTTTGTTGTGTTATTGCTGGGTTGGGGGTTTTGTGTTGGACGAAGTATTTGTTGTTTTTGGGTGTGTGGTTGGCTTTGTGGTTGGGGGGGGCTGGGTGTGAGGCAGATTTAGGTTTAAATGAATAGTGAAATGTAGTTTTAGTTTTCAAAAGTAATACCATAGCGGGAGTGCGGGTGCAGTTGTTGTGTTGTTGGTGTTTTTTGGTGGGATTTGTTTGTTTTGGACATGGTTTTGGTTGGTTTTATGGTTTGTTGGTGTGGTGTTTGTGCTTTGTGTGGAAGTATTAAATTAGGTATTGTTATGGTTGTGTGTGGCTGTGGATTTCGGGAAACTGAAGGTTGGGAGAATTTTGGGGATAGGTGTTTGTTGTGTGGAGTTTTTTTTTTTATTTTTTTTGTTTTTTTTTTATTTTATTTTTTTGTCTTTTTTTAGGGGGTAGGTTGGGGGCGGGGGGGGTTGGGGGGGGGGGGTGGGGGGTGTTTTGTTTTTTTGTATTTGGTTTTTTTTAGGTATATTAAGATGGGTTGAGAGGAATAGGGGTGTAGTGGATTCCGGGGGGGGTCTGGGTCGAAAGTTGTTTTTGTTCGCGGGTGTGGGGGGGGGGTGAATTTTCTGGAATAGGGTAATGGGGAATTTATTAGTGGGTGGGTGTGGATGCGTGTTTTGGTCAGTATATGCAATAGGGGTCTTGTATTTAGGGGGTTTTTATTTAGGGGAGGGTAGTGGCGGGGGGGGTTTTTTTTGGGGTAGGTGGGGTTTTGGGGGATGTTGGGGGGGTGGGGGGTGGTGGTGCGTGGTGGGGGGTGAGGGGGGGTGGTGGGATTTAGGGTTGGTGGGGGGGTTTTAGGGGTTAGTGGTGGGGGGGGGGGGGGGGGTTTTTTTGAGTGTATGGGGGAGGGTATTCTTTAATTGAACGGGTTGTGTCGTGATGCTGGTAGGGTTGAGTGACGTGAGGCAATATCGGGGTGCTTGTGGGGTTGTGTAGGGATAGGTTATTGAAATTAGTTATGTTGTTTGTGTATTTTTGGGTATTGTAGTTGGTGAACGGTTGGGGGGTGGGGGGTGGTTACCTTGATCATTGCATTATTTTTTGTCTTAGATGTGTGTTTGCTATTGTAGTTGTTGGTTTTTTGTTGTTTTTAGGTGCGAGGTGTTTGTTTTTTACTAGATTTGGTAGCGTGGCTGGGGAGTGACTGGACTTTTGGTTGAAATTTGGATTAGATGATTTGGCCCTGACCGTTGCCTCGTGTGTTTTGCTCTATTACTTTGGTTAGTTATACGTGATGTGAGGGGTGGTGGGGGGTGACACATTTGTGGGGGGTTCGAATTGCTAACTCGATTACTTTTGGTAGGATATGAGATGATGACATATTCATCAAAATATTATTAAGCATTATAGGCCAATGATCAAGACACAACATGATTGGGACTCATTTTATTCGACGTGGGATGGGGAGGGGTGGAGGAAGGAGGAAGGGGGAGGAAAGTGGGGTAAGGATCTGGAAGGAAAGGGGGGGAGGGGGGGAAGGCTTATTAGATGGATTCTTGACAGTCGATATTGTACTTAGAAAACTATAACCAACTTCATTTAGTATTAAAAAAATATCCACGTATATTTTTCTAAATTTCACATTTAATATAAATTTTATTCACTTATACATATATTTAATATACATTTTTTTTGTTTTTTCAAATGCTTTAAGTTACGTGGATGAGCAATGGTTGAAAAAAACGTAAAGAAATATTTTTGTCTACATAAACTGACCAGTCTTTCAATTTTAGTAACAACACAAGCAATGGAGTTGAAAGCCAACACGCCAAGTTAAAATTGTACTTGAAATCAAAAAAGTATACCTTGGATCAATTCGTAGGTTGTATAAATCAAATCTTGCGGTCCTAATTTACAGAAATCAACGCAAATTTTGTAAGATGTACAACACAAGCAATAGAGTTTAGAACCAACTCGCCAAGTTAAAATGTTTCGGTAGAAACTCTTGATATAATTTCAAAAGAACTTCTTCGACTGGATGATTTTGAGTTCGACTACTTAACGCGTGGTTTTTGACTTCGTAATAGTTATGGGTTACCATTTGCTTGCGTACTTTTAACGTATTTAAATCCATATTAGTATTTTTAACCTGCTTGATTAAATTTTTAAGGTCTTGTTTTTTCAACAACTTCAAAACAGTTATTTTTATTTCTCTAAAGGAGAGTTTATATCTTTGGAATCGACTCATATATTTTAGATGACGCTAAACGTATGGCTAGAACTGGTGAAAAATGAATATATCCGATGCGACGATGAATTACATTGTTTCAAAGAAAAGTTCAACGAGAATAAACAAAAGATGAGACTTTGAAATTATATGTTTTGTGTATATACGAGACATTTTTTTGGAAAAGACGAGACTTTTTTTTTTGTGTATATACGAGACTTAGAACATAAACAAAAAACGAAACTTTAAAATTTTATGCAATATAGTTAGTCGTCTGCTCTCCTTTATTAATATAACTCGGCGAAGAAAATTTATGCAAACAAAGTTAATGCGGAAGATAAGAGCAAAGTTGGACAACAGTTGAGAATATTCGAAGACGGAACTAGAATATAAATTGACCAGATGCACTAAAGAAAAACAACAAGATAAAGACTCATTTTTTTTACCTGATGAATTTATGAAAAATCAGTCTTCTAAAAATTCACAGGTGTCTTGAGACATCCTTAGGATCCACCCTAATTTCGTCACTGAATTTGAATTTGAGATCATTGAAATAGAAGTTGACCTTTTACGTAAAGCGACTGTTGGGATTTTACATCTAGGTAACCAAGTAATTACGAGTACGCAGCGGATTGGATCTAGTAATAGCATATTGTTAACACGTACATGAAAAGTAAATAGAAAGCGTACCTCTCAGCAATTCGATCTTGAAAATAAATAAGTGATTAAAACAATCTCCTCTACGGTTGCGTCTACAGTCACGTCAATCGTAATATGTTACAGTTTTTTGTCTAGACTTTACTTCACCTAACAATATAATTCATGTGTATTATTAATTCGATTACCAAACAACCTTTGATCTTGTAACCGAAAACCAAACCACCGAATTAGGGTTTATAGTAAAACCCTAATATCACCGAAAAACACTTGGACCGAATTAAGCAAAACCGAAACCCTTTTAGGGTTTTTAATCTTCGAATCAAAATAACCACGAACACCTTGTGTTTAGAACTTGTAACGTCAAGCAGGGAAGGAACAAGTAATATTGATTAAACCTTAAAAGGTTTAACCGAATTCAGTGAGTGTTAAAACCGAAAATTAAAAGGAACCTTTTTGTGGGTTTTGTTATATCGATGGGGGAAAGAAAACAAGAAGAACCGAAACAAATATTTTGGGTTTTGTGTGAGAGTTGTGAGTCGTATGATTTTTTTATCTAGGTTGAGGGGTATTTATAACCCTTATACCCTAGTTGTGATAGACTTAGGAAACAAATCCTAATCTAATCATAATTCCTTTTCTTTGTTCTCCAAGTAGACGAAAACCCCCCTCCTTTATCCTCATAAGAACCAGCCACATTAAGTGTGCCCTTAGGGTTCGGGTTTTGTCTATTTAAGTCCCTCGGTTTTAATATTGTGAAGTATAAAACATATTCTCCGTGTATTAATGTGTGTGCCCCCAATAGGCTCACATATTTGTAATGTATAAATGCCATCCGACTACCATAATCCAACAGCTCCCACTTGGGAGTTGGAGTAACACATAACACTTATACATGTAATTGGCAATGTTTAGCAACCCACACAATTATTTTTACATTAGGAATATTATGAGATAAGAGTTTCAAAAATCATCTCTGCTATTAAACGGTTATAAATTTCTTGCTTTATAATCATCCCTTTGTTCAACAAATTATTTAAACATGGATTATGGATCCGAGTTCATTCATATTAGTTTAACCATTATGTTTCCCGTTATAGAATATTCAGATATACCAAATGTAATCAAGAATCATCTTGCATTACCCATTGGAAACGGTCATTCATTTATCTGTTTAAATCTGAAGAGGGCCCAATGATATCTTTATGCAATATCAATGGGAGGAGGAAAATCCTTTGTTGACT
Source organism: Tanacetum coccineum (assembly GCA_026074375.1). Taxonomy (NCBI): domain Eukaryota; kingdom Viridiplantae; phylum Streptophyta; class Magnoliopsida; order Asterales; family Asteraceae; genus Tanacetum; species Tanacetum coccineum. The sequence goes on along the minus strand of BQNB010037975.1, from coordinate 7,208 downwards.
ACAAGTGTTGTGGATGTGCTTCACAATTTTTTTTTTTCTTCACTCCGCAAAAATAGCTTTTATGACTACCATGCTTTCAGGGCAGCGTTTGGCTATATTCACATAGTGAATATCCACACATGAAAACTTTGTTGTATCTCAAGTCGAAGGGACCAATTTTTTAAAAACTATTTTTTCGACATTTTACTCATGACATGGATCCAAAAGTAAATGATCGAAGGTTGGGGTATCCAATATGCATCCCTTGTGAATACATGCGAGTTTGGTGGGAACAAATTCATATATATTCACGGAATATAACCAACACTCACATTTGCCTTACATAACAATATTCTCATATTGTTAATCGACAATGGATCTATTTAGAATGATAAGAAATCATTCATGGATTAAATATGCAAATATAGGATAACAATTTTTATATGAATGAAGAACAAATACCAAGTATCTTTATTCATCAGAAAGTAAAAATTGTCTTACAATACCAATTATCCAAATACTAATAAAACAGATATGCATGATACTAGTTAGCAAGTTGAAGTCCAATGTATCCAACATTCTCAACTATTTCTTTGCAAGACAGCTAAATAGTTATCAGAGTAAACTTTCCGAATACTTGTTTCAAATTCACATATTGTGAAAGATTTGAATAATAAGATGAGAGTCTTATTTGTCACGTGCATACTATTGCAAGAGTCATAGTATGGACAAGGTAATAGTACCTTTTATAGGGTATTTGAAGTCAACAACATACCTATCTCAGACAGTCATCTTTACAGTTTCTTAAAATGTAAAGTATTCTCATTCTTTAATGTGTTATGCAACAATGCTCTTAAATGAGCATATCTAGTTAGCAGATTTATCATAAATGATGAAATCCTTCTTGAACTAGAATTGATTATTCTCTAGCATCAGTTGTACACAAACAACATTATGCCTTATATAATTCGTAAACATTTGTATTTAACAGTCATCTAAATTCTCTCAATTAGATATAGCTATCTAAAATCTCTCAATTAGATACTATTGTTGTTAGCTCATCTTGCTAACATGCAAAAGTAACAACCAGTCACATACACGATATAATATATATACATTATGAACCCTTAGTTAAAAAACACAAGGTTTCCATCCATGTACTAAATTATCTCAATTGAAATATATCATTTAAGACTTGCTTCAATGACATATTGCATTTGTGTTGGACTTAATTTCTGCATACGTTTAACTTAATAAACAATTATTCCAAGGTCGTTTGTTTTCCTAAATTCCTAAGTGAAGTTTCATTCCAACCTTAAGGATTAATATCAAGCTTATGTGGGATGATACTTTCGATATGTCATACAACATATGAATTTAAGAAAACAACATGGTGCTCCCACTCAATGTCAGATGTACTCAGGAGTCATCTTAATTTAATCAAAAATCATATTGTGATTAAACTTAAGATCTCATCTCCTAGATGCATGATCCAATCCACACTTGGATTCTTTTATCTTGTATGCTATATAAAGATTTTTAACCCCTTTTGATTACACACCGTCCTCGCAAATGTAATCATTAAGGAAAGAGTCTTAAATTTTAATTGCCATATTTCAAATATAGACTCATAACCCTTTATGATTACTTATCGTCCTCGCCAAGGTAATCATCCAAGAAAGAGTTATGAACCTTAATTTGACTTTTAAAGATTCAAGAAATCATGTATGACAATTAGTTATCTTTATATAATTAATACGTGCAGAAAAGAGAGATTTAATCATAGTCAATTGCTTGAGTAAGATCAAAATTCTTATCATCAGTCAGGCATTAATATGTATACAATTTTGTCCTTATGAGCCTTTCTTCAAAAGAAAATCATTCTAACCTCACATGTTTACTCTTAAACAAGCTCAAAACTTGATTGGCTTTTAAGGACTGCATCTTATCATTCATAATTCTAAGACCTTTATCAGATTCAAGATGTGATAATGTATCTTAGCAATTAGCAGGTTTGAAATGATCCTCTAATTTATATTCCTCAGCATTGATATTACAATATCAATCAAGTGATGAGGCATCCTTGCGGATTTATGAATGTGAGTTCTTATATACTTTCTAATATACTTTGGTTCGACATTTACATGTTAAACCTTAGTTTGACATTAGCAAGTGGATTTAGAAGGTTATGTATTTTGTTCTTGAATGTCTTCAAGATTTATATATACTCCCACTTACTTTTGTAAGTAGAGAAAATTCTCTAAATACTAAGTATTTAAGCAACATATGATTGTTCTTAATTGGGAAAATACAAAACACATTTTAAGTTCTCATCTCTAACTTGTTAATAATATGCTTCATGAGATTTTAACAAATTGTAGAACTTTAATCAAGACCTAATAGGATTCATCTCAATCCAAAGATGATATCTTGATTACCTTCTAGGTTGAAACTATATTGAGTGTATTCATGACACACGCAAACTTCTAACCTTAATCGATTTTGGAGGTAGAGTCATTTAAGTTATCAGAAATCAAACAATATGAATATAGTTTGTTTCAACACATTAGAAATACCATAATAATGTGGTATTCTATGAGTATTTAGAATTGTGAGTCTCCATCAAAATTCTATTAGATAACTTAATTCTTTTTAGGTCAAATACTTGTCAATTGGGTCCTGCCAAATTGAATACACAGTATTTTAAAACCAAGTGCATGCTATAATGTATATTTCTTGAATTAAGCAAGAACTCTTTGTTCATGTGTTCACAAGAAGACAGAACAATTCAAGACTTCCATATTCTTGTGTTTACAAGAAAACAGAACATGGCAAGTATACATTATAAGTCCTTGAATAATTGAAGGACCTTATGTTAACTCTACGTTCATGTGTTTCAAGAAAACAGAACATGTAAAGTTATACGTTACAAGTCTCCGAATAATTCAAGGACATCATGTTAATGTGTTAACAAGAAGACATAACAATTCAACTACTTACTTTATGTTATGAGTCATTGATAAATTCAAGAACTTTATAATTATGTCTTAGCAAGTAAACATAATTATTCTAACTAAAGTAATCATGAACGCAAACTCTTGTTCAATAGTAATTTCAAGTTAATTTCATACTTCAAAATCATGATTATTATCATGAACCATGATTATATTGACTAAATCATGTAGTCAATTAGATGAAGTAGTTTTATATTATATCTTTGACTTTTAATGTAATAGGACAATAAACATCCTTCGTGTTTAAGTCCTAGTAGATTGATTAGCTTCCTTACCTTGCGGTCAAGAGAAACCAATAATCATATTGTTATATGTTGTTCCTTGCACACATTTAAGATTTCTCCCACTTGTGTACGGGACAACATTATCTAAGGTGAACAAACAATACGACAAGCGCTCAATTGTATAAACAATATGATAGTGTCATAGATGTTACAAGTAGATCTCAAACTATAATGTTTAATAAGGAATTGTGGATTATTATTCTATAGATAACATTTCGGAAAGCAACCTCAGATATGGAACTTGTTATCATATAAAATAAAATGCAATCTTACTTAAACATTGTGTATTTTGTTCCTAATCGGAAAAAAGTAATGATTTATTTCAAAGCAAAGTAGTAACATAATATGGCCAAACATTAAAGAAATAAATCTGAAGCCCCCCCTTGAATTTGACACATTACAAGATGTCATTTCTTCAGTAATATAAAATGCAAAACATCCTACCTGATTATGTCAACATTGTAAGTTTACATCACCAGTAGAAATCAAATAGCAATTTATTTACATTCCTATTCTCTTAGAAATGCCTACAAGTAGCAATGACTTAAGTATTGTGTAAGAAGTATGAAAATCTACATGTGGTAGATGAGGGACTATCCTTTCAGCTCTCATTTACTGAAATAATAAGCAGTCCATTCCTCCAATAATCGTCTGCATAGCCACAAGGTATTTAGTACTTAAGGAAGTTAAAATGAGTCTAAGAAAAATACCTAGCAGATATGCTAGTAATTTCTTTACTCATTGCGGATTAAACTCATACATCGTGACAAGTGCAAGATGTCATATATATTTGGTAGCTATAGACAAAATTTTCTCTAGTTACTCAAAATATTTTATCTTTCAATTATTTCAAAACCGAAAAGAAGGGTAATGAAAGACAATGAGAAATGAGTTTAATGCAATTGATAATTTTCAATTATAATCCTATCTTATCTTGTCCAACCAAAGAGTATAGATAGAAGTAATGTCCTCACTCTTCTTACAAGGAAAAGAGACTGTTTGCCTTTTGAAGAAAACAAACTTTCAGTTTCCGAATTTATGTTGCAAAACACAAATAAACAGAACATAGAAAGTTCAATTTAGTATTTTCGATAATTAAAATTCTTAATAAAATTACTACCCAAAATAATTTTAACTATTAAACTAAGATCCAACTATGACCTCCTACTATGTGTTAACCAGAGTCTGACCAGTGAGAAAACAAGTAGGGCAAGAGGGAAACTACGAGCGTTAATTGCAATTGATGCACTTCTAGATTTATGATACGTGTCAAAACATTAGGTCACATGTAAAAATGTTTGAGAGCATGTTTTAGTATCCATCTTATGCCTCGGGTCCAGTCTAGACCAAGAGACCCGAATTAAGTCGACCAAAAACGAGAAACGTGTAAAAAATCGTCAAAGGTCTGACCAGATAGACGAAATTCACCATGGGGTGGCAGGGTCCATGCCAGGGTCTGACAAAGAGACTCAAACCAATTCACGGTTCTACGGTTGCTGGCAAGACTTAAAATTTTCCAAAGGGGTAATGCACATAAATGGTAAAAGCGGTGTACAAAGAAGCAATGCAAACCAACTTTGTATCACAAATTTAAAGAAAACTTTAGTAATGACCACAGTACTGACATGCCATGGTTCATAGTAACTTCCAATCGAGACGCACAAAGAAGCGGAGAAACAGTTCACGCAAGCAATATAAACACCTTATTTCTTTAGGAATACGAAAAACAACCCGCCTTAAACTTCTCTTAAAGTTTGTCTAGTGATGAGCCATACTCCATGAGTCCAAGCGTCCCATTTTAAATCAAGAAAAACTTGTTTCATATTTTAACGTCTTATTAATTTTTCACAAAAACATTTTTCCACGAAACAAATGGTTGGGCACTATGACATAAGCATTACGATAAAAATTATAAGACAACATAAACATCATCTTTTTAGAACATATGGCATATTACTTAGGCGCGTAAACAATGGGACCATAAATAATCATGCAAACAGAAGTCATAACACAAAAGATGACATTAAGCAACTAGTAAACATTAAAAATACAGTTCTCTCGCGAGTCTTCCCCAAAATGGAGAACCATAAGACCCCTCACATAGTTTTCTTTCCTTGCTAAAGTGCCTAGAATCGGCCCCATTCACCACATAGTGTTGATTGAGGGTCTTATAGCCGAATAGACATAAATTCAAAAGGAATCAAATAAGACTAATTAAACAATTTTAAATTTTCCCTTTTAAATCCTGTATTAACTTTTAATAGAATTCAAGATCAAGATCTACAGATTTTTATTTATTTAGGGCAAGAATCTAATATTATTGTCAATATTTTTACAAGTAAACATAAATAAAATTTTTAACGGAGCAGATCATGGCATATGTTTTTAATATAGGCATATAAACTAGCGATAATAACAAAAAAAACGTGTAACCCATAAAGCTAAAACGAGTTGGCTCTTGATGCCACTGTTGGCGATTTAATAATCTAGGTAACCCATTAGCTACTAGTACGCAGCCGATATATGGGATCAGTAATAGCAATATAGGTAAATCGACCTAATAAAAGGTAAATAGAAAACTCGTACCTCTTAGGCCCATTGACTTGAAAATAAAAATGATAAAAACAATCATCACCTCTACGTTTGCACACACAATCACGTCAACAGAACACGTTAGTGTCTAGACTTAACTTCACAAAACAAAGCAAACAATTGTACCTTCTTGGATCAAAACCCTAATCCAAACAACTTTGTGAATCTTGAACCAATTAAACCGGATTAGGGTTTATAATAAACCCTAATTAACCGAAAATCCTTAAACCGAATAAAGAACCCAAAAACCATAGTTGGGGTTCAACCGAATTCGGTTGAGGTGTAGAACCGAAACCCTTAACAACCCTAGAGAGGGGCCCAGCGAATTTCGTGAGAAAGGGAAGGAAGGATAGGTTTTTTAGAAAATGATCAAATTATGAAGTTAGTTTATGGGTGTTTATTATAAAAAAATAAAAAATTTTTTTTTAAATAATAGGGGGACACCAAACAAAACAAAACAAACAAACCCAAACCCCTAATTCTAAAAAACTTTCATAGGGCCACCTATAAATGCTCATTTAACACAAAAACCCATCTAGAACCTCCCATAGGGCCCAACCACTTTGTGTGTCCACCCTTTAAGAGTTTACAGGTTTTGTCCAAATTAGTCCGCTCGGTTTAAATTTGGTGAGTATTAAACCATTCTCCGTGTATTAACGTGTGTGCCCCCAATAGGCTCACATATTCGTAATGTACAAATGCTAGCCGACTACCATAATCCAACACTTGGTACGCCTGAATAAACACTGATAAGAAAAAATGTCGAGTTTTAACAAATGGGGATTGAGTAATAAGAGACCTATCTACGTTCTCTGGACCTTGTAGCAGACTCTTGGTTCTTAGTCATCCATCTTTTCATTTGTTCAGCAGCCTTGTCTTTTAATGATTTTATGTAATATGTAACAAAAAAGTTTCTTTCTCAAACCCATAGACCTCTGTCAAAACATAAGTTGAAACATCAAAAGGCATTGAAAATATGTTATATTTTCATGTAATTTACCCTAACTCATGTTACGTCCCGTGAGTGTGTTTTACCATCTCATCCGTGTAACACCCCCAAAATCAGACTATGCAGCGGAATGGTAACAATGGGGTGCTACGTCAAAGTACATCAATCAAGATATAGGAAACGACCTTAAATGGATGTTTAAGATAAGATTTCATTCGATGCCATAGAAAAATATCAGAATTTATAAATTAGGACCCATATGTTTTAAAAGAGTAATAAACATTTCAAGTACATATTTAATTAAACAAAAGCTTCATAATACCCAAAAGATGACTTAAGTTTTTAAAGATAATAAAAGTTGCATTGAATATAGATAAAACACATAATCCG
>BQNB010037974.1:10627-49067 GCA_026074375.1 Tanacetum coccineum | reverse complement strand
CTTTCCTTTACTGATTTGCTGGATGCAGTCTCTAAATTACTGTCTTCTTTCTCAGAACAAGTGTTTTGTATGACAACTAAATCAACTTTCAATGAATCAACATTCAATGCTGGAATTGGATTTGAATGATCTTATTGTGTCTGCATCAACTTCTTTTGTTTCAACAATTGTGGAGTTCGTTGTTGATGAAGAATTATCTCAAGCATGTATTTCCCAATGGAATTCATGTTACAGATCATTGCATCTTGGAATGATTGAGCATTAAATCTTGTGTATTTTTGTATACGCTCTTTGAATTCTGAATTGAAATCATTTTCAAACGTTGTTCTGACTTTTGTCAAAATAGTCTTGCAATCAGTCTGAGAAAGTATATTTTTGGTAAGATGTTGTTCTAGTAAATCCAAGTCTTGAGCGAATGTTCTTTTGAAGATAGGCATGGTATCAAAATCTTGTAAAGTATATGTGAGAAACTTGAATTGTGACTGAATTTCTCTAAGACTTTTTATGCATCCTTCTTTTGAAAGTTGTGTCTTCTCTTGAACTTTAGAAGTTGAACACGAAGAAATTGTGTCATTGTGAAGAACACTTGATGTTTGAGTTGGCAAATAGGTATTGGTATTTGACATTTTGATGTTGTGAATGGATATCAGATCTTAAGTAGGTAAAGTGATTGTTGTTGTGGATTGGAATCAATTAACGCTCACGGGATTTTACAAGTCTTTGATTTAAACCGAGGAAAGAATGGAATCTTTCGCGGGATTTTACAAAATCAAGAAGAAACCGTGAAACAATGATGAATTGTTGTTGTAATCGAAATACTTGAGCTTTTGTTTATGAGTAATGAGCTTAAAACGATGAACGATTACGACACTTGCAACTTAAAATGAGTAACGGTTGATTAAAACTCAAATAAGGACTTACGGTGCAATTACGATTCAATTTGGAGGACTAACGGGCAGTTTTATAACTACTAAGGACTAACGGTGAAAAACAGTTTCAACAATGAGGGTAAATAAAGAAGGTAAGGACGAGTGATGACTTATGCTTGAACTCCAGGGACTGAATGTGCAAATTTCGAGATTAGTTTAATAAAAACAGTTCCCTCTTATTTTTAAAGTCGTCTTCTTCATTTAAATTCACAATGTAACGTACTTCTTTTGCTTCTCGCGGCTCGAGTGGTTATCGTCGGTAAAAAGTAAATACACGACGTTGATCGAAAAAGGATCGCGGTCACAATGGTATAGGTTAGAAGTCCCGTAATGAACCGACACTCGAAACCGAAAAACCCGAATTAACTTAGAAACGTGTATAGTTTGTACTAGTTGAGTTGCTAATTCGGTGCATGAAAGAAGCTGCGTATTCGGTTAAAAAAAACTGCGTATTCGGTTAAAAAAACTGCGTATTCGGTGATGCTTGAAGCTGCGAATTCGGTGAACTTTGAAGCTGCGTATTCGGTTGTCAAAGAAATGCGAATCCGGTTGATGATTGTAAACTGCGAGTCCGGTGTCCTTTCTTTTGTCTTCAACAAAAACAACAAAAAAACCACGTCGTCCTTGTTCTTGTTTCCTTAATATGTGGATCTATGTTTCTTTGTTTCAACCGGTGAGGACCACAAGGCAAGATAAGCAAACTCAAAAGAAATAAGCTTGAGAAAAACTGTTAAGCCAAAAATAAGCCACGAAAAGAAGCTAACAAATAAGCTACAAGTTTTTTAGTAATGAAAGTTTTGTCCCTTGATAAGTCACGAACAAAGACCTTATTTCCGAGAAGCTAAAAGAACTAGTTTTAAGCAAGAAATGTCGTTGAAACTGTTAGAAGAGATAAACGAAAAAGAAAAAAATATTAAATAAAATAAACGAAAACAAAATGTGACGTGAAGAGTTTCATACATAGTTTTTGAAGACCACACAAAACAAAGACATATGACGTGAAGAATTTTAATCCACTACACAAAATAAAATAAACGAAAATCTTGTTGAGACTGTTTTAAAGCCCAAAATCTATAGCCCAATAGATTTGACAAACAAAAAAATGAAACGTAAACTAAATAAAATGATAATAAGTCACAAAAAGCTTTAATAAGCAACCACAAATCACAAAACCCACTCGTGACTCTTGATACCAAATGTTATCCCAAAACTTAACCCATATCACACCAATAAGCTAGAAAAATAAAGAGAGAAAGTAGAGAGAGAAATAAAAGAGAAAGATTAGATTAGAGAGAAGTTTGGTGAGTTATAAATGAAAGCAAATGCAACCAACACCCTTTCCATGTGTGGAGAGGGTCTGTTTATACCCTTAGCCAACATATGGCGTGTGGGCTTTCTAAAGGGGTCGGGCTTGGCTTAACTTAGGCTTTGAGCCCGAAACACGAACAATATTAGATTATAATCCAAGCCCGTTAATACACAACTAGCCTATTACATTACAAGACTTTCTTTAACTTAATAAGACCGATAACATTCTTGTTTGACTTAATAAAATTAAGGCTAACAAATACCAATAACAACTTGCAAACTCAAACATCAAATGCTCCTCACAATGCTATTGTAGAAGCATGAGGTAAAGACCCTCCACCAATGTTAGCATCTGGTAACTACGTTCAGTGGAAATCCATAATCAAGAGATACATCGACACCAAACCTAACAATGAACTCGTCCACTATTGTCTTCAGAATCCACCTTACAAATTCAAATGGACTGAGAAGACTGTTCCAGTTGTAGACGGTAGTTCAGAAACCACTACAGAAGGGTACATGAAAAACTATAAGAATGTTTCACAAGACATAAGGAACCAACTAGATGCTGAAGCTGAAGCTGTTCAGATAATTCTCACATGGATAGATAATGACATCTACTCCTAGCATTGTCCATGTTTCGGGCTAAAGCCCAACACAAGCCAAGTCCGGCCCAATAAGAAAAGCCCACGAGCCACTCTTGGCCTTGGACTATAAATATCACCCTCCTAGCATGTTAGGAGGGTGTTGGTTACCATTTCTCACATATTAATCATCCAACTCTCTTTCTTCTCTCTAAAGCATTTCTCTCTCCTAAACTTCTTCTCTTTCTTCCTTGTCCTCTTATTTGGTTTTCAGACATATATAGCTTATGTATGCTTAATTGTGTTGTATACGATAGTATGATTTGGATGATATACCAAACGTATGTATAAAAAAAAAATATAATATATAATATTATAAATATTAATATATTTATGTGTATAAAAACGTGTATAACAATGTGTGTATAAATATGTGTATAAAAGCGTGTATAAAAATGTGTGTATAAAAACGTGTATAAAATGTGTGTATAAAAATGTGCGTATAAAAATGCATATAAAAACATGGATAAAAACGTGTATAAAAACATGTATTTTCTAGAGGTATTTTTAGATGAACAAAACAACAAACTTTAGTAACTTAAGCGAACAAATTCGCAAAGTTGAGTAACATACATGTCAAATAACCTGATAAATTTCTGAGTTGGATAACTGAGCCCACAAAAAGCTGGTGTGGAGAAGGTCAAAACACAATATCCCGGTTGCCAGTATTCGAGGTAACCTGAGTGAACACACTTTTGTTGTTCAGTAACCTTAAAGTTAAACTTCGATAGTCCAGTAACCCAAATGAATAAAAAAAATTAATAACTTAGGCGAATAAAAGTTGATAGTTCAGTAACCTGTCTATCTAAAAACCTAAGAAAACCAAGAAAAAATGTGGTGTTTGATAGATTTTATGACAACATGTGAGGTTATATGTTATATCCCTGACATGTCTTTCTTTTTAATAATATAAATTATTATTATTTCACATTATATATATATTCATTAGAAGTTTAAAACGACATAGTTTTTGTCATGCTTCTCACTGTTTATTTTTTAATAGTGCTCGGGCTACAGGGTTTTCTTTGGGCTCTTATTTTTGGCCCGGTCCATTTGGGTTTTTTTTCTTTTTTTTTACTTAGTCAAGATTTAAAGCACAAGCATAATAACGGGGAACATACAAGTAAGCGATAAAAAAAGTCGAATACAAGTCAGCCTCGTTGCAACGCACGAGCACATTCCTACTCAATATTCGTTCAAAATCAATTCGAAAAAATATTATGGCCCGCCTTGGGCCGGCCCATTTAGTTTTTTTTCTCCCGTTTTTACTTACTCAACGTTTATGGCGCACATATAATAACGTGAAACATACAAGTAGGCAACATAAAAAAACCCGTAGCAACGCACGGGCACATGCCCACTCTTTTAACTATTTACGACTTTTCTTTGGAATAAACTTCAAAACACCCCCGAAAAGATCTTCGAATTGCGAACAAAACGAGCTCAATATTGTAATGCTTCTGACATACGCACACTATTATAAAAAATGTAATTTAAAAAGATACTAAAATTGCTAATAACTTTAAAATAAACGACGCAATAAAAAACCAACGTACGCTAAGTCAAAAAAATATCCCATACAGCAAAAAAAAATATTTAAACATGAGGGTCAACACGTAAGCCCATATAAAAAACCAAACTATTAAACATGAGACCGTGAAAATAAATTCACAGAAGGAAAAAAATAACATTAAAAAATAACGCTACAGAGACCGAAAAATAAACCCGCACAAAATAGAAAAAAAAAATTAAAAAAATTAGTGTCCCGCAATAACGCGCGAAAAATTAACACCCCGCAGCAACGCCGCGGGTAATCTTGCTTGTTATACTAATACTCAATTGACGTTTAAAACGTCGTCATTTTTATATAGCCAAACAACATCAGCCCACAACGGGCCCAAACATTTCTCACCGACCCAAAGTTTATAAAAAAAATTACGTAACGGCCCCTCAACTTTTAGCTATTTATGACTTTTTTAATAATAAACTTTATATCTCAAATATATATCACATATCTACCGACTCACTCAGATCAAAAAATACCCGCGAAAAGATCTTGGAATTGCGAACAAAACAAGCCCAATATTGCAATGCTTCCGACATACGCGCGATTTTATAAAAAATGTTGAAGTTTAATATAAATAGAAAAAAAATACAAAACGTACCCTCAACTTTTACCTATTTACCACTTTTTAATATAATAAATTTTATTTATCAAATATATAACACATATCTACCGATTAATTCAGATCAAAAAACACCCGCGGAAAGATCTTCGAATTGCGAATAAAAAATGTTGAAGTTTAGTATTCGGTGATTGTTAAAAAAATGGTCCGCGAAAAAAAAAACCTATGTTACATACGAGTTAGCCCCGCCGCAACGCGTGGCCAGATTTCCACTCAAATAATTCAAAACAAATTCGCCAAAAATTATGACCCGCGGCAACGCGCGACCTATGTAATCAAATCACACAAAAATAAACCCTGTCGCAACGCGCGAAAAGTCCAGCTCTTATGCAATCAAAAACCGCCCTACACTACGCCCAAAAAAATATTGAAAAAAATAAAAAATAATTAACGCCCCGCAGCAACGCGCGGGCAATCATGCTTATTTTTATATATTTTAATACATTTTTTAATATTATTTTTTGGGGAAATTAAATAAATGGACGTATTTTAAATGGTGTTTACGTAAAAGGATGTGTTCAAACCGTATTTGAGATTTTGACCATTTTGGTGCGCAGTCAACACATTTTGCGCATCAAAGTACACACTAGCGCACCAAATTGAAAATAAATTGTGTTGGAGCACCATATTTAATTTCTAAACCAATGAGATGATGCCAAGTAAGATTTGGTGAGCTAAATATGTATATAGCGCACCATAATATAAATATGATATACCAAGTAGCTTTTGAGCACCATATTTAATTTCTAAACCAATGAGATGATGTCACGTAAGATTTGGTGAGCAAAAAATGTATATAGTGCACCATAATATAAATATGATATACCAAGTAGTTTTTGAGAACCATATTTAATTGATAAACCAATGAGATGATGCCACGTCATATTTGGTGCGCAAAAGATCTATATAGCGCACCGTATTTACTAAATGCCAAAAAAAAAGATTTCCGGATTACGTTCAAATATTTAGATACGTTTCCTTATCCATTTGAGATTTCATTGAGATTTTTTATCTATTTAGGATATTTTTTCTATAAATTAAGAAATATAGCGAGTTAGTCTTTCACATTTGTAATTAAATATGAGCTATTCAAGAGGAAAATTTTCGTTATGTCTTGTTAGAGAAGACCCCACACCAAAAATAACACACCAAAACCTGAAAGCGACAAATCAATTTTCGAATTTAACTTTTATGGAACAAGCGAATTTTTTTGGGATATTTCGCATGGTTAAAACTTGGCAGTTATTTTTTTATGGAACAAGTGAATGAGATGATAGTGAAAGAGGGAGAGTATATATGTAAGTGGGGTATAGGTGATGAAATTATGACTATTAATGATTTGGTGCACAAAATATAAAAATAGCGCACCAAAATGGGCCATTGCGCACCAACTAGGCCTAATCGGTAAAAGAGTTGCCTAACTTCTTCTAAGGGTTCTATTCTTGTCAATGGATGTCCTACGAATGAGTTCCAATTCTATAAAGGGTTGAAACAAGGCGATCCTTTATCCCCCTTCCTCTTTATCCTCGTGATGGAGAGCCTTCATTTATCTTTTCAAAGGATCGTAAACGCGGGGATGTTTAAAGGTATTGTGTTAGATCAATCTTTATGTCTTTCGCATATGTTCTATGCGGATGATGCTATTTTCTTAGGGGAGTGGAGTGACGGTAATATCTCCACTTTGATTCACGTTTTGAAATGCTTTTTTCATGCTTCGGGCCTTAAGATTAACTTGAACAAAAGTAAGATAATGGGGATTAATGTGGAAAGTGCTCAGGTCATCCAAGCGGCTGCAAAGTTAGGATGTCTCGTTCTTAAGTGTCCTTTCTACTATCTTGGGACTAGAGTGGGAGGTTCTATGACACGTGTTCAAGCATGGCAAGAGATAGTTGAAAAAGTGAAGTCTCGGCTTTCCAAATGGAAATCCAAAACTTTATCTATTGGTGGTCGTTTAACTTTGTTGAAATCGGTTTTAGGATCTATTCCAGTCTTTCACATGTCTATTTTCAAAGTTCCTTCAAAGGTGCTTCATATCTTGGAGTCTATTAGAAGTCATTTCTTTAATGGCCATGATCCGGGTAGTAAAAAGGCTTCTTGGGTTAAATGGAACAATGTTTTGACAGACAAAAAACGAGGTGGGCTAGGCGTGTCTAGCTTATTTGCGTTAAATAGAGGCTTGATGATTAAGTGGGTTTGGAAGTTTCTCTCGCAAAAATACTCTCTTTGGACTAAAGTTATTGTGGCTATTCACGGTGTGGGTGGTAAAATTCATTCGGAATGGACTTCTACTGGCAAATCATGTTGGCTTTCGATTTTGAGTGAAGTTCGATCTCTCCAAAGAAAAGGTATGTACGTTTTTGATTATCTGACTCATAAGATGGGAAACGGGGAGTCCACCAAATTCTGGTTGGATCATTGGCATACTAGGGGCATTTTTAAAGACATTTTTCCCAGATTATACGCGCTTGAATCCTCAAAGGATGTTACTGTTAGTTCCAAGATAGGCGACACGAGTTTGGTCTGCTCCTTCCGTCGAATTCCTAGAGGGGGTATCGAGCAAAATCAATTCGACAGCTTGGTAGAATTGGTTCGTTCTGTCACTATCGTGCCTTCGGCTGACAGATGGAATTGGAATCTGGAGAGTACGGGTATATTTTCGGTGGCCTCTGCTCGTAGACGTATCGATGAGATATGCCTTCCGAATATTGGAGAAGAAACTAGATGGGTAAAGTGTGTCCCGATAAAAATCAACGTTCTTGCCTGGAAAATCAAGACCGATGCTTTACCTACCCGGTTCAACATTTCTCGTAGAGGTATTGACATTCAGGATATGTCGTGTCCCATTTGTGATAATGCTATTGAATCGACGGACCATTTGTTCTTTAGGTGTGGATTGGTTCGGGACATTGCTAATAAGGTTTTGAGCTGGTGGAATTTGGATCACGCAAACTTGAACTCATATGCAGAATGGAAGTCTTGGCTTGTTTCAATTCGTATGGATTCCAAACTCAAAAAGATGTTCGAAGGAGTTTGGTATTCCATTTGGTGGTATGTTTGGATCTATCGAAACAAGCTCCTATTTGACGAGAGAAAACCTTCGAAGTCGATGCTTATTGATAATGTCATTGCTAGTTCTTTTTATTGGTGTAAGTATAGATCTAAAGCCTCGTTTGGATGGAACGAATGGCTCAAAAACCCCTATATTATTGTTTTGTAATCTAGCTCCTTGCTAGTTTTTGTTTCTAATAATATCGCCGTTCCAAAAAAAAAAAAAAAACGGTAAAAGAGTTTGAATTGAGTATGAAATTAAAAAAACTTATGTATTAGTAGGAAGGTTTTTTTAATTGATTTTTATTTTTTCTCTCATACTTTAAATTCAAATTTAAATTATAAACAAAATTTAAATCTAAATTCAAGTTCGAATTTTAAACTCAACTTCAAACGAAACGAACCATTGATATCTACCTCATCAACAATAATACTATTCATTTCAATTTGACACATTTACTCCTTAAGTTTTGCATAATTTAAATTTTACCTATTTAAGTTATGTAAGTGTTATTATTTAACCATAACATATTGATTTAAAGGTTCCTTCAATTTGCTTATTTTGTTGAGCTATCGACTTACATGAATATGAGAATGCTTGTATCTCATGTTCTTTGGCTTATTATGACTTCGCTAATTCAAGTCTAGAGACTTAAACAAGCCATAAAATCAAGTTGATAATTCTTTTAAGTTTTTATAAATTTAAACAAACACATAAGCTGACATAATTAGTTAATTCGGATATTCTTTTAATCTCGTTGTTACGCCCGGACAAATTTTTTTTTTTTTCAAACAAGAAAGATGAAGAAAAGTGAAGTTTGTGGTTAAACACGTCCCTTAGCATTTTTCAAAACTTTATTAGTGGTTATTGGTTAAAGTGCAAATTCATCTCGTTTTTGGAGTTGTAGTATTTGGAAAAACGATCCTCGAAGGGCAGTTCTGGAGTTTAATATGATGGGGTTTTCTTCATTTTTGTTGGGTGTTTTTCAAAATAGAAATTTAATAGTATTATATTCGCGATGCTCTCCTCTTATTTTGGGGAACAAGCATGATTGATCGCGCGTTGTTGCGGGGTGTTAATTTTTTTTTGTCATTGTTTCCTTTTTGGCTTAACGTAGGGCGGTTTTTGACTGCATAAGAGTTGGACATTCCGCGCGGTGCGACGAGGCTTCTTTTTGTGCGATTTGATTACATAGCCCGCGCGTTACTGCGGGGCATAATTTTTCGCGAATCTGTTTCGAATGAATATTGAGTGGAAATGTGTCAACGCGTTATTTGGCTTGTTTTGTTCGCAATTCGAATATCTTTCTGCAGGTATTTTTTTTATCTGAATGAATCGGTAAATATGCGTTATATATTTGGTAAATAAAGTTTATTTTAAAAAAAGTCGTAAATATTTAAAAGTTGAGGGTACGTTTTGTAAAAATAATTTATATTTATATTAATATTAAACATTTTTTATAAAATAGCGTGTACGTCAAAAGCATTGCAATATTTATAACACCCCGTGTTTTCAAGTCATTGACGACGTCGATAAATCTACTATTTATTTTTAGTGTCGTACGCGTTTGCTTGTAATTTCATGTATTAAGTAAAATCGCGTAAGCTAAAAATTAGCGTTCAATGTAAACGGTTTCTGTCATGAATAGTAACTTTTAGAAAAATAGTTTTATAAAAGTATTTATTGCGTAAACTCGCGTAATTTGTAACTTCTTCGTTATTGATTGAAAAATTACGTTTCTTATCATTTTGAATCCTAAAAATATGTGTGATTTAATAAAAATCTCAAACCTTCTGTTTGTATAAGTTTTATAACTTGTTTTTATAAAAGTTATTTTATAAACCCGTTTAATTAACGTATAACTCGTAATTAGCGTATCTTTTTCGTTATTAATCCGTTTTTCGAGTTTCTTACATGCCCGAATTCATATTGAGATGTAGTATTTTATAAAAACATAAAATAGATATGTTTATATTCGAATTTTTGACAGAATGTTGTGATGACATTCTTAATTTCATATTTAAACCTTATTTTCATACTTTTCAACTTTGTAATCTATCACAAGTCTTATATACCATATATGTTATATGTCTTACTTATAATAGAGTCCATTAGTCCACATATTGTCCAAATTTCCAAGTTACCAAGTCCATAATAACACTTTTAAACCATAACTTTCTTAAGAAATCTTTAATCACTAGTTTATACATAACCATTTTTACACATAAACCATGAGTGTACAAGAGTTATACTTCCAATATAATCTTATTTTAGTGTTCATATAACATAACCAAAAGTCCATGAACAAGATTAACAAGTGAACTTTTAAAACCCTAATTCGTATATATCCATTTTTATGCTTAAACCAACATGGTACAATACTTCTATGTCCATATTATCATGATATTAACAACAACATATCATATGTAAACATGATGTTATCATCACATATCTTATGTAAAATTATACAAAATAATGACATCAAGTAAAAATTCTTTTTACATGACTAAAAGTCCTAAATGGTGATTCTTGCTATAAAGAACTAACATATGCATATAATGATAAATGTAAGAACATAAAGAGTTCTAGATGACCATATGATGAATGATGATGATAACCAACACAATCTAAACCCTTGTTTAGATTAAAAACCAAAGCTTGCAACCAAGAAACCCTAACTTTCCAAATGAAAACCCTAGTTTCCCTTCCTTGCGTCAACACTTGCAAATGGTTAACCAAGGCTTGCAAATACCTTAGTATATCTTAGGAATGATGTGTGTATATGTGTATAGGTGGTAGAAATTTTTGTATGGATTATTTAAATAGGGGTGTTTGAGCCATGGGTTTGCAAGAGGGAAAAGAGAGTGTTTTTGTTTGATTTTTGGTTAAGTCTTGTGCTGTATGTGTTTCTCATTACTAGTATACATGTATATTGTAACTAGCTAGTCAAAAGATTGCAATAGTAGTCAAGAAACACAAGGAGGGTCTTAAGGAAGAGCTAGTGGCCAAATGAGACATAACATGACTAGGTTTAATGAGTTAGGAGATGTACAAGCCACTTGGTATGAAAATTGTGTGCCTATTGTCTCATATTGTTGTTGGGGGGGGGAAAGGGTTTCTAGAATATTTTTGATTATTAACAAAATATCTAGTATGATATGTATAAGTTACAAGTTGTAGGATTACATACAAATGTTTATTTTGTACATGTACATGTCTTGTTTTATTTTTCTTATGAACAAGGTGAAAAGTAATATTAACTTGGGTAAATTTAATAAAACTTAGGGTATTGGGTATAAAAGTGGGTATTTGTTGAAGCGTATAAAAGTTTTAGTGGTTCCGGGAATGCCTAAACGTATTTTATTGCAAAACGAAATCAATTTATGCAACCAATAAAAATACAATGAACAAAGACCATAATTATTCTCAAAATAATTATTTAATACTTGCTTGATGTAATCGTTTAATTGTTTGATGCCCGATTACATTGAACGATAGTTTTTAGCTTACGCGATTTAACTTAACGATTACGATTTAAAGCAAACGCGTCCAATACTAAAAATACATAGTGAATTTATTAACGACGTCAATGACCCTAAAACACGGGGTGTTATAGTCTCCCCCCGTTAAGTGAGCCTTGTCCTCAAGGCTTAAGACGCGGCACTTAATGACAGCGCGGTCTTTACGAATAGGTGTGGGTATTTCTTCCAGAATTGATCCTCGCGTTCCTACGTAAACTCGGGACCTCGCTTGGAGTTCCATCGAACCTTGACTAATGGGATTCGGCTTTGCTTCAACCATTTAACTTCACGATCCACGATTTCCACTGGCTCCTCGACAAAATGAAGCTTGTCATCCACATGAAGTCCATCCAACGGAACGGCTAATGGTTCGTCGGCATGAAACTTTTTCAGATTTGATACATGAAATGTATTGTGAACTCTGCTCAGCTCTTCTGGAAGCTCGAGCTTATAAGCAACCTCTCCAAGCTTTTCTAACACCTTGAAAGGTCCAACATACCTAGGGTTTAACTTCCCCCGTTTGCCAAAACGTACGACCCCTTTTCAAGGCGAAACTTTAAGAATAACTTTATCCTAGACTTAGAATTTCATCGGTTTAAAACCTTCAGATCGGCGTAACTCTTCTGTCGATCACGAGCGGCTTGCATCCTTTGCTTGATTTGGACGATTTTCTCAGTCGTCTCTTGAATTAGTTCTGGACCGAGGATTTGAGCTTCTCTAACTTCGGTCCAACAAACAAGCGAATGACAATTTCGACCATAAAGTGCTTCAAATGGTGTGGCCTTGATGCTAGCGTGATAGCTATTGTTATAAGAGAACTCAACTAATGGCAAATGGTTAACCCAACCCTTTCCAAAGTCGATCGCACAAGCGCGTAACATATCCTCGAGAGTTTGAATGGTCCTCTCGCTTTGCCCGTTTGTTTGTGGATGGTACGCAGTACTCATATCCAATTTAGTACCCAAAGCGTTCTGAAGTGACCTCCAGAAATTGGATGCGAACCTCAGGTCGCGATCACAAATGATTGAAACAGGTATTTCATGCCTCGTAACAACCTCCTTTAGGTACATTCTTGCAAGTTTATCCATAGGATCAGTCTCTCTCATCGGTACAAAGATTGCAGACTTAGTGAGTCGGTCAACAATCACCCAAATAGTGTCGTAGCCTTGCGACGACTTAGGAAGCTTAGTAACAAAATCCATAGTGATGTTGTCCCACTTCCATTCAGTTATCTTGGGTTGTACCAACAATCCTGATGGTCTTTGATGTTTGGCCTTGACCTTAGCACAGGTCAAACATTGCTAACATAGGTGGCGATGTCGGCTTTCATATTGGGCCACCAATATAGATTCTTCATATCTTGGTACATTTTGTCGGAACCCGGATGAATGGAGTATTTTGACTTGTGGGACTCGTGCATAATCACAGTCCTTAATTCGCCATAACATGGTAACCAACTCCTGTCATTGAAGCATAGAGTTCCATCTGCATGCGGTTCCAACTTTTCTTTTCTAACTTTCTCCGGATCCTTAGCATTTTCAAGCAACATGCCTCCAACATCTTCGTTCTTGATGTTCTTTGGTTTTTGTACTTTAGTCTGAGCATTCAATATTTGTTTGGGAAGATCCAAGCCAATAGTCATGACTAAGGCTCGAACTTTTAATGGTTGATCTCTCTCCTTCCTGCTTAGAGCATCTGCAATAACGTTTGCCTTTCCCGGGTGATAACGAATCTCACAGTCATAATCACTGAGCAACTCCAACCAACGACGTTGCCTCATGTTCAACTCTTTCTGATTAAGAATGTGTTGTAGATTCTTATGATCAGTGAACACCGTCATTTGTTCATACAGGTAGTGCCTCCATACCAATCTTGAGAGCGAACATCTACTGCTTTACCAAGTTCCAAATCATGAGTCCGTAAGTTCTATCTCATGAATCTTCATGGCGTGATGCATAAGCAATCACCTTTTCTCTTTTCATTAACACAGCGCCCAAACCATTCTTTGAAGCATCGCAGTATGCGATAAAATCTTCGCTTCCTTCAGGTAAGGCAAGGATTGGTGCACTGTACAACTTCTGCTTTAACAGTTGAAAAGTTGCTTCTTGTTTATCACCCAACTCAAATTTGACCTTCTTCTGAGTGAGCTTGGTCATAGGTTTGGCAATCTTCGAAAATCCTTCGATAAATCTTCGATAATACCCAGCAAGACCTAAAAATTAACGAATCTCCGTTGGCAACTTAGGAGATGCCCAATCTTTAATGGATTTGATCTTGGCAGGGTCCACGTGAATACCCTGACTGTCAATCACGTGACCGAGGAAATGTACTTTAGGAATCCAAAATTCACACTTGGAAAATTTGGCATACAACTCCTCTTTCTTAAGCAACTCTAAGATTAGCTTAAGGTGCTCTTCGTGTTCTTACTTGTTCTTTGAATATATTAGAATATCATCAATAAAGACAATTATGAATTTATCCAAATATGGTTTTCACACCCGATTCATAAGGTCCATGAATACGGAAGTCGGTGTGTCAAACCAAACGCATAACTTGAAATACATAATGGCCGTAAACGGGTTCAGAAAGCATTTTTGAATGTCCTTCTTCTCGAACCCTCAGTGATGATAACCCGGACCTTAGTCCGATCGTCGATAGAACACTCAACCCTTGAAGCTGATCAAATAAATCATCAATTCTTGGGAGCGGATAACGGTTCTTCACCGTCAATTTATTCAATTCCCGGTAATCAATGCACATTCGAAACGATCCGTCCTTCTTCTTGACAAACAAGACCGGAACTCCCCAGGGTGAGGAACTAGGTCCCTTTGTCAGATAGTTCTTTTAGTTGCTCTGACAACTCTTTCATTTCAGAAGGTGTCAATCGATAAGGCGTCCGAGCTACAGGTGCAGCACCAGGTATCAAATCGATTTGAAATTCTAGTTGTCGAGTCGGAGGAAGACCTGGCAAGTCCTCAGGAAAGACTTCAGGAAAATCTCGAACTATTGGTACACATCTCTAAAGTCGCTTCTTTCTCCGACTGTCCCTTCAACCTCCTTTGAGTAACAATGTGCCAAAAATAATGGACATCCTTTTAGCATTTATTCTTGTGTTTTGAGTACGGATGAAGTGCAGACAAGCCTCAGTGTCCAGGTTGCTTCCATCACCGTGAACAATTAATGTTTCATTTCCCCAAGGGATATGAATGATCTTCTCGGCACATACAATGATTGCTTGGTACTTTGCCAACCAATCCATACCAACTATAGCGTGAAACTACCAAGTTCTACGGGCATTAAATTTAGATGAATGGGTGTTCAAGATATTTAATGTGCAACCCTTAAGGATAGGTGTTTTAAACCCAATATTTCTCCACCTGTCACTAGTTAGACATCATAATGGTATCTAAGGTAGATGCGTGATATCCATTTGGAACTAAAAGCAGTAGACACAAAACTCCTATCCTCACTTAGTATCAAAAATATAGAACAAAGGCGGTTGTTAGAAGGAACGTACCGTCATGACATTGGAGTCTGGTTTGTCCCTGCACGTCACCCATACCACCGCATCACTTTGGCTGGAGCCCCTGTCCTTACCCATCTTGATTTCCATGGTTTTGTTGTTCTTCCCCACCCAAACCCTTTTTTTTTTTTTGGACATTCCCTCTTGAAGTGTCCTTGAACTCCACACTCAAAGCAAGTAGATTTCTGGCCTAACCCAGTGCACCTCTGATTGTTAGCATTGTTGGCATTTCCCGTACTCCTACAGTCACGGGCAAAATGGCTAAATTTGTTGCATTTGTGGCATTTTGGAGCACACGAACCGTCGTGGTGATATTTGCATTTAGCGCATAGGGGTTTAGATCCCCTGTATCTTTCTTTTCACCAATCCGCCCCGCAGTAAACCCTGCCAGTGTTCGGCCTCTGTTCTTTGTTGTTCATTTTGATTGTTTCGGGAAGTGTTTTCAAACTTCCTTTTGTTCTCAGCCTATCTTTCATCAATGGTGCTGACTTTCTTATCCATTAGTTCAGTGGCCATTTTAACAACCTCTTGCATGGATTTCGGCTTTTCAATCTAACAATAGTGTTCCATGGATCATTCAGGGCAATCTGCCAACGTACCTTCAAATCTTTCAGAACTCCTCAGGAAACAATCCTAACCAAGAGCGTGCAGCTTCCCTGGAAACGTTGTTTGCTACCCTATCATCGATATCCCTTTCACTTTCACTTCCACAATTCGGCCTCAAGAGCTATTTTCAATCTCGTCTTTGGACAATAATGTGTCAGTCATTTTCATTCTCAGATCGGCCCAATGATTGCATATGCAATATCATACTCACAATATTATAACATGGAATCCACCATGTAGAGCACCTCTAGAAGAGTACAAGTGGAAAACTTAATCTGATTTTCCACAGAGCAGTTGCTTATGCGAAAAACAGTCTCCATCCTTTCAAACCATTGAGTTAATTCAACAGCTCCCTCAGTGCCTTTGAAATATAGGGGTTTGCACTTCATAAAGTCTTGGGTAAGATTGCAACTCCTCGACACAAACGACGTATAGTCCTTCTGCCACCCGTTCCTGAAGTATGGCTGTCATCGCCATTCCTGTTTGCATCACGTGCTGCCAAAGCAGCAGTGACACCCTGGTCAATCATTGCCTGAAGTTGGGCATTAATGATCGATGTGGTGGTGGTTGCTATTGGGGCTGGGGTTGTTGTGACCGGTTTTGACCTTATGGCTCATTTTGGTGCCATTTTCTTTAATCACAAGAAAATACAATACCAATTAGATTTCATTAAATCATAACCATGACATGACATATACATGATAAATAAAGTAAGATCACATCATACAGTGAAACATACAATATGAATTGAGTATCAACAATTATATAACTCAAATCACAATACACTCATAACAAATTCGATTAACATACGGATGACATATAAAACATTCATATATAAATTGGAAAACATACATGAATGGTTCAGATACAAAATGATCATAACGATTAGGTTACAAAATAAACATAACAACCTAAAGCCTTACTAGCCGGGATTAAACCCGTAATACTTAGTAGGCTATATACAAAATGACTAGCCATAACAGAATCTAGGAACTGCTACCAGCCTCCTCTGGTAGCTCTGGCTGTGCAGGACCTCCAGCGGGTCCCTGCTGTCCCTGTAGTGCGGTAACCTGTCCCTGTAGTGCTGTCACCTGTCCTTGTAATGTGGTCACCTGTCCCTGTAATGACTGCATCACTGTCAATGTCTGTATAAGCTGCTGCTGTCGGGTACGATCAGCTGTCCTCAACTCTCTCATCTCTGCAGATCTCCTATGGTCTGCCTTTAGCATCTCTGAAGTCACAGCCTGTCTCCTGCGATCAGCAGCATGCAACTCTCTAATCTCTGACATCTGACCCAGTACGGTAGTGCGCAGTGACATAACCTCTCCGCGGGCAAGATCACTCGCATCCATCGATCGCCTCCAAGCCTCTCGGGACAATCTAGCCTCTGTCTCCATCTGATGACGTGTATATGCATGTGCTCGTCTGTCTCTAAACAACATATTGAGCCGACCAGCCAATAGCTGTCTCTGACTCTGCTCATCGTCTAACCTCGTATAAATCTCATCCGTGTCTTGCCTAACCCTAGTCTCGAATGCTGTCATATGTCGACCCAACTCCGTGTCAGTACTAACTGGTGCCCCCTGCAGGGTCTCAACTATCTCATCCCACGAGTCGGTGATCCCATATCCAACCTCTCTCTCCGGATCACGCCTGATCTCCCTATCCATAGTGGCAACAAAGCCGTAGTCTGCCCTAAGACCTCCAGCCGGTCTAGCAGCAGCAGCAGATGAGCTCTCTCCTACCTCGTATCCAGGACCAAGAGCGATACCTAACCTCTTCCGAGGTGGTAAGGTAACCTCGGGTCTGTCCTCCCTATGACTAGCAGAGGGTAGTAGCAATGGTGGTGATGAAGTAGGAACTGATATGGGCAAGGGTGGTGGTATCCCTAATGATGGTGCATCTGGTCTGGTGGGGGAGAGTATGAAGGGTGGTGGTAATGGTAGAGAATGGGAAGTAGATGCGGCCTCAGCTCTCATCCGGATCATAGCAGCTCGATAGCCCAATTGGAACAAAAGGGCTTATGAGGGAGTGGCTGGAGATAACACA
Source organism: Tanacetum coccineum (assembly GCA_026074375.1). Taxonomy (NCBI): domain Eukaryota; kingdom Viridiplantae; phylum Streptophyta; class Magnoliopsida; order Asterales; family Asteraceae; genus Tanacetum; species Tanacetum coccineum. Next base: position 31,252 of record BQNB010037974.1, on the reverse strand, counting down.
GGTGAGGGTGGTGATAGTGGTAGTGATGGAGAAGGTATCTGGGGAAGTGGTGAAGACCATGGGGAGAGCGGTGATGATGGTGGAGTAGATATAGCGAGAAGTCTGGCAACCTCTGCATCAGACCATACTGGCATAGGTACTAGAGCTGGAATAGAAATCCTAGCTGTCACACGATATGCAGGGTGTGGTGGTGGTGTGGCCGCAGACTCATCAGTCTCGAACGGCTCTGTCTCCTTCGCAGATGGGGCCTGATCAGCAGCTGGTAAAGCAACAACTACAGAGTCGGCAGGAGCTGGGTGCTCCTCCTCCTCCTCCTCATCCCTATCAGCCTCTATGTCAACATCATCATCCTTATCCTCCTCTGATGGCTCATCCTCATCGTCTCCGTCATCTCCTCCATAAACAGAATAGTCAACAGGATCCTCCTCGGGGTCCTCATCGTCATCCTCCACCGGGTCTGCCTTAGAATCAGACTCCGGGACATAGTCAGGTGACTGAGCAGTAGGTGAGGCATCCTTAGCATCTGGCTGATCCTCAGCAACAATCTCATCATCAGTATGCTCTGGGCCTGGAACATAATCTGGCGAAGGTGTAGCCTGCATTTGGCACCTCAGGGCCAGGTACGTAATCTAGAGAGGGTGGGGCCTGAAGAGCGGCCTCCACGTATGGGTCCTCTGGCATCCCAAGCAGCTCAAGGTACTCGTGATCATCAGCTCTCGGTGATCCTATGTCTGATAAACCCTCAAATGGGCTGGAAACCTCCGTGTACGTAACCTCCGATTCATCCGAATCTGACATGACTAAATCTAAAAATTCAAAAATAGCTTATATTAGTATTTAATATAAGACTCTTATAGTAATATACATTTATATCATAACATGTATATCAATTATGAATGCATCTAGTCCAACCAACTAACGCAACAAGTAGTGTATGCATGAATGTATGCACATATGTATGTCCCATGTAAAACCCCTTTGTATGAATTCGATATTTGAAATGTTATAAGTCCACAAAACATTTGAATCTGGTTTCTCTAATAACCCTTGGGCTCTTGATACCAATCATAAAACCCCCAAATTGGGTCACAAAGCGGAATAAGGTCCGGGGCTGATACTTCATAGATCGATAACACAAGATGTATATAGAACGACCAAAAAGTCGTTTAAAACTGATACATTGGATTTAACAAATTAATTGTTACATAAGCCGAAGCTTCACTTGTCCACGATTGTTCAAATAACAAAGATTCTAGCCCATAACAGTTAATACAAAATGTATTGAGAACAAAATCTTTAATGCATGATATCCAAATTAAAACCACCATGTATCCCTTGCCACTCGTTGCTTACTGATCCCCTAAAAACATTGCTTAAAACGTCAACAATAATGTTGGTGAATTCATAGGTTTGATAAATCATAGATTGTTAGACCTTAAGACAAGAGTTCCCAGTGTTTACGATAATCAAAACAGATGCAACATCATATAAATGTAATTACTTGCCCTAAGCTCATGACACTGAAGCTCGACATAAATGAATACCATATAAATGGCCTACATTGCCCGTGATGATGTTCCTAACCCCAAAACCTTATGACGAACATGGTATAAACGTTCCGATTTCCCCAGTGAAGCTAATCACCCGAAGGGGATGCCAATCCCAATAGATCATTCATGAACATTCCGCTCACAATCCAGTAACTGATAGTTCATGATAATGGGCTCAACTAGGGTTATCGCTACTTAGGCAACACGTAAACAAATATAAATCCCCATAAACACTTATATCCATTATAAAAACATTACATGTATCTTCCACCCCAAAACTTGTAAAACAAATCATGTAACAACGTGAGGCTATGAACTCACCTTGAGTTACTGATAATCCAAATATCACAGATAATGTGTCACGCAAATCGTTAGATGCAACCTATTTAAATTAAGGTCGTATAAGTACTAATCACATTGTGTAACTACTACCATATATCATTCTATATAGCTAATCACCATCTAATTGTTTTGGTAAAATTGTGTTTAACAAGTTAAAACGTTCATAATTACCGTTGTAGTAAAACTGGCGTAACTTTCGCGTTTTGAGTCCGTTTGAGGTGTTTCTTGCGCTCACGTTTTCGTATTAAGCCGAGTTATCAAAATTTGACATTTTCAAATTTTGGACCTACTGGTGAACAGTAACTTTTACTGTTCACACCAGATCATAAGTTTATTTATATGGTTTTTGTTATCGTAAAACCCGTAAACGTCGTATTTTCTTCGTTATAGTTCCGTTTTTAGCGATTCTTTCGAGCATGTTCTCGTAATTGAAAGTTCTATTGATTTATGAGGTTTACAAAAATAAAATTTTCTGTCATGAATTGTAACTTTTATAAAAATAGTTTTATAAAAGTATTTATTGTCGTAAACTCGCGTAATTTGTAACTTCTTCGTTATTGATTGAAAAATTACGTTTCTTATCATTTTTTGAATCCCCTAAAAAAATGTGTGATTTAATAAAAATGTCAACAAAATAAAAGTTTCTGTCATGAATAGTAACTTTTATAAAAATACTTTTATAAAAGTATTAATTGTCGTAAACTCGCGAAATTCATAACTCATTCGTTATTAATTGAAAAATTACGATTCTTATCATTTTGGAATCCTAAAAATATGTACAATCTGTGAAAAATACTAAACTTTCTGTTTTTGAAGTATTTTATAACTTGCTTTATAAAGTTTATTTTATAAAACCGGTATTAACGTAAATCGTATTTTTATCGTATCTTTCTCGTTATTAATCCGTTTTTCGAGTTTCTTATCTTTTTGGAATCGTCATGAGGTGTATTATTTTTATAAAATGTAAAACCCACTGTTTGGATTTCGAATCCAAACAGCCCCCTTATGATACATATATATACTTATTTATTTAACTTGTTTTATATACTTTTCAACTAAGTAAATTTCCACAAGTTCTTAATAACTCATAATATACTATGTTATACATATAGTAATGTCCTTAGGTCCATGATTTGTCTATTTGTTCAAGATAACAAGTTCATAACTTTTACATAAAATCATAAATTTCCTTAAGTAATCCTTAAAACCCTAATTTGTACATATACATGTTTACACTTAACCAACATGTTACAACACTTATAATCCCATTATATCATGATATTACCAACCTAATATCATATGAAAAAGTGTACAAAATGATAATCACAAGTAAAAACTCTTTTTACATGTTTAAAAGTCCTAAGTGGTGATTTAGCTATAATAAACATCATATGCATATAAAATCATGAAAATGAAAAGATAAAGGTTTTAGGTAACCTTAGTGATGAATGATGATGATAACCAACACAATCTAAACCCTTGTTTAGATTAAAAACCAAAGCTTGCAACTAAGAAAACCCTAACTTTCCATATGAAACCCTAGCTTTCCTTTTCTTGATAATTACTTGAAAATGGTTAACCAATGCTTGGAAACATCTTAGTATATCTTAGGAATGATGTGTGAATACTTGTATAGGTTGTAGAAAATTTGATATGGATTATTACAAAGGGGTGTTTCTTGCCGTGGCCAAAAGAGGGGAGGAAGAGAGGTTTTGGTTTGATTTTTAGCTAAGTGTTTTGTATGTATGTTATATCTATCTCATGCATACTTGTATATATGGTAAGACTAGTCAAAAGATTGCAATAGTTGGTCATGGAGACATGAGGAGGGTCTTAAGGAAGACTATGGTCTTGGTCTTTAGTCAAAGGAACATGAAATGGCTAAGTTTAATGAGTAAGAGATGTACAAGACCAATTTGTCAATTTTTTTTATATTTCTTTGTATCATTTGCACTAAATCCAGCCATAGGATGTATATGGGATAGTATTTGAGTTAATTTTATGTATTGGGTATAAAAGTGGGTATTTGTTGAAGCGTAGAAAAGTTTTGGTGGTTCCGGGTATGCCTAAACGTACTTTATCGCGAAACGTAATAAATTTATGTAACCAATAAAAATAAAATAAACAAAGACCATAATTATTCTCAAAATAATTATTTAATACTTGATTGATGCAAATGTTTATTTGTTTGATGCCCGGTTGCATTGATTGATCATTTTTAGCTTACGTGATTTAACTTAACGTTTACGGTTTACAAGCAAACGCGTACAATACTAAAAATACATAGCGGATTTATTAACGACGTTAATGACCCTAAAACACGGGGTGTTATAGTCTCCCCCCGTTAGATGAGCCTTGTCCTCAAGGCTTAAGACACGGCACTTGATGACGGTGCGGTCTTTGAGAAGAGGTGTGGGTATTTCTCCCGGAATTGATCCTTGCGTTTCCATGTAAACTCAGGACCTCGCTTGGAGTTCCATCGAACCTTGACTAATGGGATCCGGCTTCCCTTCAACCGTTTAACTTCACGGCCCACTATTTCTTCTGGTTCCTCAACAAAATGAACATCCAACAGAACGACTAATGGTTCGTCAGCATGACACTTTTTCAGGTTGGACACATGTAATGTATTATGAACTCTGCTAAGCTCTTCAAGAAGCTCGAGCTTGTAAGCAACCTCTCCAACCTTTTCTAACACCTTGAAAGGTCCAAAATACCTGGGGTTTAACTTCCCCCATTTGCCAAAACGTATGACCCCTTTCCAAGGCGAAACTTTAAGCATAACTTTATCCCCGACTTGGAATTCCATTGGTTTACGCTTTAGATCGGCGTAACTTTTCTGTCGATCACGAGCGGCTTGCATCCTTTGCTTGATTTGGATAATTTTCTTTGTCGTCTCTTGAATTAGTTCTGGACCGAGGATTTGAGCTTCTCCAACTTCAGTCCAACAAACAGGTGAACGACACTTTCGACCATAAAGTGATTCAAATGGTGCGACCTTGATGCTAGTGTGATAGCTATTGTTATATGAGAACTCGACTAATGGCAAATGGTTAACCCAACCCTTTCCAAAGTCGATAAACAGGATGAAACGACACTGTGCGACCATAAAGTGCTTCGAATGGTGCGGCCTTATGCAAGCTGATAGCTATTGTTATATGAGAACTCGACTAATGGCAAATGGTTAACCCAACCCTTTCCAAAGTCGATCGCACAAGCACGCAGCATCTCCTCGAGAGTTTGAATGGTCCTCTTGCTTTGCCTGTCTGTTTGTGGATGGTACGCAGTACTCATATCCAAATTAGTACCCAAAGCGTTCTAAAGTGACCTCCAGAAATTGGATGTGAATCTTAGGTCATGATCACAAATGATTGAAACAGGTATTCCATGCCTCGTAACAACCTCCTTTAGGTACATTCTTGCAAGTTTATCCATAGAATCAGTCTCTCTTATCGGTGTGAAGATCGCAGACTTAGTGAGTCGGTCAACAATCACCCAAATAGTATTGTAGCCTTACGACAACTTAGGAAGCTTAGTGACAAAATCCATAGTGATGTTGTCCCATTTCCATTTAGGTATCTTAGGTTGTACCAACAATCCTGATGGCCTTTGATGTTCAACTTTGACCTTAGCACAGGTCAAACACTTGCTAACATAGGTGGCGATGTCGGCTTTCATATTGGGCCACCAATATAGCTTTTTCATGTCTTGGTACATCTTGTCAGAACCCAGATTTGTAGGACTCGTGCATGATCACAGTCCGCAAATCGCCATAACAAGGTAACCAACTTCTGTCATTTAGGCATAGGGTTCCATCCGCACGTGGTTCCAACTTTTTCGTCTTAATCGCCTTTGGATTTTTATTGTTTTTAACCAACATTCCTCCAACATCTTCATTCTTGATGTTCTCTGGTTTCCGTGCTTCAGTCTGAGCATTCAGGATTTGTTTGGGAAGATCCAAACTAATAGTCATGACTAAGGCTCGAACTCTTAACAGTGGTTCTCGTTCTTTCCTGCTCAAAGCATCAGCAATGACATTGGCTTTCCCCGGGTGATAACGAATATCGCAATCGTAATCACTAACCAACTCTAACCATCGGTGTTGTCTCATGTTTAGTTCCTTCTGATCAAGAATGTGTTTGTAAAAGCTCTTATGATCATTGAACAACTGTACACTTGGTTCCATATAAATAGTGCCTGAACTTGCCATCCAAATCTTGAGAGCGAACACATACTTGCTACTCCAAGTGCCAAATCAATGAGTCTATAGTTCTTCTCATGAATTTTCAACTAGCGTGAGGCATAAGAAATCACCTTTTCTCTTTGCATCAACACAGCGCCCAAACCCTTCTTTGAAGCGTCCGCAGATGCGAGATATCTCGCATCCCTCAGGTAAGCAAGGATTGGTGCACTACACAATTTCTGCTCAACAAGTTTGAAAACTGCTTCTTGTTTTATCGCCCCCAAACAAACTTGACCTTCTTTTGAGTAAGCTTAGTCATTGGTTTGGCAATCTTTGAAACCCTTCAATGAATCTTGATAATCCCAGGCAAGACCTAAAAATTAACGGAATCTCCGTTGGTGACTTAGGAGATGCCCAATCTTTAACGGATTCAATCTTGGCTGGATCCACATAAATGCCTTCACTATCAATCACGTGACCGAGGAACTATACTTTGGGAATCCAAAATTTACACTTAGAAAATTTGGCATACAACTCTTCTTTCTTAAGCAACTCTAAGATTAGCTTAAGGTGCTCTTCGTGTCTTCGCTTGTTCTTCCGAATATATCAGAAATATCATCAATAAAGACAATCCCAAATTTAATCCAGAAATGGTTTGCACACCCGATTCTAAGGTCCTAATGAAATACGGCAGTTGCGTTCGTCAACCAAATGGCATAACTTGAAATTCATAAAGGCCGTAAGGAGTTCTGAAGCAGTCTTTTCGGAGAATGTATTATCTCGAACCCTCAGGTTGGTGAAACCTGACCTTAAGTCGAATCTTCGAGTAGACACTCGAAATACCCTTAAGCTGATCAATAAATCATCAATTCTTGGAGTGGATAACGGTTCTTCACTGTAGTTTGTTTAATTCCTGTTATCAATGCCATCATCACGAATGATCCATCCTCTTCTTGACAAACAGACCGGAGCTCCACCAGTGAGGAACTGGGTCTATAAAGCCATTGACGACAGCTCTTTCAGTAGCTCTGATAACTCTTTTTTTTGTGAAGAGTGTTAATCGATAAGTTGCTCACGTGCTACAGGTGCAGCACCAGGTACCAAATCAATTTGAAACTCCACTTGTCGAGTCGGAGGAAGACCCGACAAGTCCTCAGGAAATACTTCAGGAAAGTCTTGAACTATTGGTACGTCCTCAAGTCGCTTCTTCTCTGACTTGTCTTCAACCTCCTTTGCAGTGACATGTGCCAAAAAGATAGGAAATCCTTTTTCCATGTACTTCTGCGTTTTAGTGCACGTGCACGAAATGATGTTTAATCGTGTCACACTTCCCTGAGTACTTCCATCACCGTGTATGATTAAGGTTTTATTTCTCCAGGGGATGCGAACAATCTTCTCAGCACATACAATGACCGCTTGGTACTTCGCCAACCAATCCATACCGATTATAGCATCGAAACTACCAAGTTCTACAGGCATTAAGTTTATGTTGAATTGGTGGTTTAGGAAGTTTAATGTGCAACCCTTAAGTATAGTGTTTAACCCAATTATTCTCCCGTCAGCTAGTTCGACATCATAATAATGATCTAGGGTAGATGGCGTGATGTCAATTTGGGAGCTAAATGTAGTAGACACAAAACTTCGATCGGCACCCGTATCAAATAAGATATAAGCATAGCGGTTGTTTAGAAGGAACGTACCCGCAACGACGTTGTCTGGGTTTGCCCCCGCATTTCCAACCACATACACCTTCGCTGGAGCCCTGTCATTTCCAGCTTGATTACCACGGTCATTGTTTCTCAGTCTTGGGCAGTTTCTTTTAAAATGGCCTTGAGCTCCGCACTCAAAGCAACCATTGCCCTGCTGATTATTGTTGTTGTTGTTACGGTTGTTGTTGTTGTTGTTGTTGTTGTTGTTACGGTTGTTGTTGTTGTTAGCAGGCCGTATCCTACAGTCCCTGGCCAGATGGCCAACCCTCTTGCAATTATTGCACCTAGGTGGGCAAGGACCTTCATGATTGTAATTACACTTGGAACACAGAGGTTTGGACCCGGCGTATGGTTTCCTGTCACTATTGCCTGCAGTGTAGGCCTGGCCTGTGTTCTGCCTTTTATTCTGTTGGTTTTGATTGTTCTTGGAAAGATCATCATACTTTCTTTTCCTTTCTGCCTGACGTTCAGCATAAGCCTGGGTCTTATCCTCCATCAACTCAGTTGTAAACTCAATAACTTCTTGCATGGTCTTCGATTTTGATGCCTTTACACTGCCAAGTATCATATCGGGCAATCCACCGATATACTTTTCAATCTTGTCTACCTCTTCTGGGAACATCCTGGAACACATCAAAGCTAGTTGCTGAAATCGTCGACTATAGGCCACCACATCGGTGCCCTTGACCTTAAGATTCCACATCTCAGTCTCAATCTTCTTGATCTCACCCCTCGGGCAGTATTTATCAGTCATCATTTTCTTCAGTGCTGCCCATGGCATGGCATGAGCTACTTCTGGAGTAGTGGTCTTAACATGGGCATTCCACCATGTAAGAGCATCATCTTGCAGAGTGCAAGTCGCGAATTTGACTTGACTTACTAGGTTGCTGTGGCAAATTGCTAATGCTAAACACAGACTCCATTTTCTCAAACCATCGAGTGAGTCTGACGACTCCCTCAGTGCCTTTGAAGTTCCAAAGGTTTTCATTTCAAGATTCAGAGTAAAGAGCATTCGCGAGAGTTTGGGCTGGCCCTTGGGTCTGAACATTGTATTGTAGCAATTCCTAACCTGCTTGCTTCCTGCTTCAGCCTTTGCTAGCTGCAACTCCTTGACAATTAAGGCCTTAAGTTGTGCCTGAGTATCAGTTGTTGGTTGTTTCTTTTGGAGTTGGGTTAATGTGACAGGGTGGGGCGGGTGGGTGAGATTTTTTATTTCATTTCTTTTTTTTTAACTCGTTTACTTTTTTTTTTCTTGATACTACACTTTTAATTCGGAGTGTCTGTTGTCCGGGTTTTTTCTTCGGTCTGGGTTGATCTTGTTGGTTCTTTTTGGTGCCATTTTTCTTCAATAATACGAAAATACAAATCCCGTTAGTTTCAAACAATCATAACGTAACATTACATATGCATCGTAAATAATGATCACATCGCACTGTGTCACAGCAAAAATACTTATAAGAGTTATATTATATAAGGCTCTTATTGTAATATTCGTAATATATTATAACCACTCGTTTATCTATTATGAATGCATCAGTCCCCTAATGCAACAAATAGGGTATGCATGAACTGTATGCACATAATGTATGTCGTTGTTGTACTCCCGTTGTTGAATTCGTTGTTTGAAAAATGGTTATAGTCAGCAAAAAACATTTGACCTGGTTCTACTATAACCTTGCTCTTGATACCATTCTGTAACACCCCCAATAGGGTCGCAGCGGTATAAGGGTCCCGGGGGCGTGTTACTTCAGATCAACAGCACATTTATATATAGGAACGACACAAAAAGTCGTTTAAAATGATTCTTGAAAAAATAATTTAATTGAAAAGACCTTAATAACAACAAAAGCATATAGCTTTACTGTCTTTGTTGATATTACAAAAGTTGACAATCGTTTCCCAAAAATTTGATGCACCTAAATCTTTAATGCGTGCAATCCAATATGTAAACCATGCATGCCCTGGCATCCCTGCCTATTGATCTACTGAAACATTGCTTAAAACGTCCAACATAATGTTGGGAATTCTTAGGTTTGATAAATAAAAATGTTGTAGCGACCGCAATATTTTTAGTATAATGCAACACATGCAGATTCTCACAAAACTAGATTACATTTACACTAAGCGCATGACACTGAAGTCTCTTAGTCTTTGTTCGCCTTTATATGGCTACTCAGCCCGTAATGAGGTTTTAACCCGAAAACATCCCCAACAAATTCGACATGTTATAACGTTGTTTCTAGGTGATAGCAAGTCAACGAACGGGGAGGTCGTTTCCCCGAATTAGATTATTAAATAACATTTAAGCGCTCAACATAGTGTATTCCAACTACATCTATGCAATTGATAGTTCATGATTGTGGGTTTAATTGGGTTATCGCTGCTTAGGCAAAACATGTAATCAATCTTGCGTCCAATTTGTTTAAAACGAAGAAGTTTCACCCCATAGTTATAAAATCATTGAAATCGTTAAAAATGTTCGGGGCTTAATGAACTTCACCCTTGAGTTGTGGTAATCCATATATCGCCAGATAATGCGTCACGGTAAAAGATCGAATGCAACCTGAAATTATCATAGGTCGGATTAATAAGTACAATACTTGATTAAATCTTTATAGTTGTTATCTGTACTATCGTTACCGGGCTATCATATATTAAAGTGGTCATGACATGACGTTCGATGAGTTAGGACCACTTTAAATCGTAAATCAACCAACTCGTCGTATCGCCATCGATGAGGCTTCATTATGAAAATTCTAGTAATATAGTACTTTGTTAACCACTAATATTCTATATAGATCAATCAACCATAATGGGTTTTGGAAAAATATTGATGTTTATTAGTTTATTAACGTTTATATTTACGTTTAGTAAAACTGGCGTAATTCGCGTTTTTAAACTCGATGTTCGCGTTTCTTATGTCCATCTTTTCGTATTAATACGGGTTATCATAAATTGAATTTACGTATTTTTGACCTCTGGTGAACGTAACTTTACTGTTCACACCAGATATGACTTTTTATTTAAATTAGTTTTGTTGTAGTGTTAAAACCCGTAAATGTCGTATTTATTCGTTATAGCTCCGTTTTTAGTGATTTCTTTCGAGGGACGTTCTCGTATTTGAATGTTTTTATATTTTTTATGAGGTTTACAAAATTAACTTTCTGTCATCGATAGTAACTTTTATTAAAATAGTTTTATAAAAGTATTATTGTCGTAAACTTGCGATATTCATATACTCGTTCGGTATTTATTGAAAAAATTACGATTCTTAATCATTTTGGATTCCTAAAAATATGTATTATTTGTTAAAAATCATCAAATACTAGCAGTTTGATATAATTTTTATAAAGTCTTTTATAAACTCGTTTTAATTAACGTTTATACATCGTTTTTAAGACTTTTTAAGTTATTAATCCGTTTTACAAGTTTGTACCTTTGGATTCGTCGTGATTTGTATTATCTTATAAAACATAAATCCCTGTTTGGATTCGAACAACTTTCTGTCCCAAAAATGTTCTTTTAGTATTATTTATATATTTTGTTTTATATACTTTTTCAACCTCACAATTTACCACAAGTCTTTTATAATTATATATATTCACAAGGGTATACATATAATAATGTTCATAAGTTCATATTTGTCACAAGCTCATCAAGTTCATAAGTTATTTACTTACATGAATCATTAACTTTCTTAATTAACTTTTATTTACAAGTTTACATATGACTTTTTATACTTAAACACAAGATTGTACATGATATATTCTTTATTTCATGATATTACCATAATCATACATGTGAAGAAAGTGCATAAAATCTAATACAAGGAAATTACTTTTTTATGTTCAAAAGATTCCTAATGGTGATTTCACTAATTGAATATCATATATAGAAATATTCATAAACTAAGAACATAAAGTCTTAAGGTTAGACCTTATCGATGAATGATGATGATGAGAAACAAAGCTTAAACCCCGTACGTTTAGCTTAAAACCAAGCTTGCAATTAAGAAACCCAAGTTTTCTCAAGATAAAAACCCTAATCTTGCTTCTACTTGTTATAACTGGCAAATGTGATTCAATGGATGGAAACACCTCTAGGAATGTTTAGGATAGATGTTGTATAGAAGTGTTGGATTGTATAAAAATTGCTTTGGATTTGTGTTGTGGCTTGGTTCTTGCGTAGCATGTATAGAAAAAAAGGGAGGTGGATGTTTTGATTTTCTAGTTAAGTGTTTAAGGTATGCTTTTACTTCTCTTTATGTATACTGAAAGTAATGGAAACAAAACGCATGGTCAAGGAGTCAAATATGGTTCAAGTAATGGGTCATGGCATTGGTCATGGTCAAGTATGGGTAAGTATCGAGTTGGTCATAATGGGGTATGGTGTGCCAATAAAAGAGGTATGGTGCCTTATTTGACCCAAAATAGAGGTTTTGATATAATACTTGTATATATGCAAGTATTTGGCAAAACAAAGGTTATAATGATATATTTATGTATATTTTTATGTATTAGGTATAAAGTGGGTATTTGTTGAAGCGTAGAAAAGGTTTTGTGGTTTCCGGGAAGCGACTAAAGCAAAATTTATCGCGAAAACGTAATCACTTTTCGTATCTGCCTAAAAATAGAAAAAACAAAGTTAATAATTTATTCTCAATATAATTATATAACCTTTCTTGATGTAAAATTTAATTGTTTGATGCTCCGTTTACATTTGAACGCTGATTTTTTTGGCGTAAGCGATTTAACCTAACGTTCTACAAATTTTAAGCAATCACGTACAATACTATGAGTAACATTATGGGGGGGGGTATTTATCAGACGTCGTCAATGATTTGAAACACAGGGTGTTATAATCCGCGTGCTGCGCCACAAGTTTGATTTGGTGAAACTCATTCACAGATATGGGCTTCCACTTTGATAAAATACCTATGTATTATGACTCATAAGGCAGCGGTAGCCCTTCGTGGCATTAGTCTAACATTCCCGTACCAAAGCACATCGATGTCACAGATATCACTTTCATAAAGGAACAGCGTTGAAAAGGGTATTGTTGATTATTCTTTGTCGGAACTGAATATCCAGTAGCATGAATGTTTAATAATGCTTTATCGAAGAAAGGTTTTAAGTATCTTGTTCAGACGACTCGGTCATGGAGTTGTTTGACTTCAAAATGAACTGGAGGTTCTGGCAATTGAATCTGCTTGATCCATCAACATCAATTTGTAAATATTTGTATTTTCTCTTTATTTTGATTTATAAAAAATTTTGAAAAAGAAAATACAAAAATATAAAACCAACAAAAAGAAATATACCAAAATATTAAAATCAAACAAAAAGAAATATTATGAAAAATAGAAACCTAGCAAAACAAAATATTAAATCAGAAAATTTCAAAAAATACCAAAAAGAATCTTCTCGACATGTCTCTTGGAATCGATAACATTTACGTACCTAGAAATGTTGATTAACATCGACACGGGCGTGTAAATGAAGTTCGGGCAAGAGTTTCAAATGCTTTCAAAACATGTCATTTCTAAATTTTTCTCTATGACTTATGTACATTTTAGTGCATAACTCGGGCTCAAATGTTATAGGGAAGTGTACGCTTCAGTGCGCTTACTCTAAAAAATAGAGAGAAGTTTCTATATGTATTATGTTGTTAAAATCGTTTTGACACAATTTTTCAAAAGAACTTTCAATGTCAAAATTTGTTCTACAATTATAATTTGTGGGTATTTTCCTAAAAAAGTTGGTATTTGTTAAAATTGTGTGTTCAACACTCCCTTCCTTGAATAAGTTTTAAAACAATTTTAGTACGTAGAATGTCATTTTATGTGAATCAATTTCTGAGGGGGAGCTTTTTAATGTGTTGGATACATCTCATAAATGTCAATTTTATGTATCCAAACGTATTTTGTGAAATTAAAATGGTGATTGGAAACTGTAATGTACAATCATTAATACACATTGTTCACTAAGGATCTCACTCGTCTTAACATTTTGTTTGGTGCTCATATCAAATTTTCATTGCAATGTTCAACGTTTTAAAAATATTAGTATCCCAAATTTACTGTTGACAGGGGAGTTCAGGAAATAAATTATGCAATTATCGTGGGTTATAATTTTTCACGGACTGGAATTTTTCTATGTCAAATTGTAATCAATTGGTATTTCACATACTATGTATTTTATTATTTAAAATAAGGGGGAAAAATGTGATTAAAATAGGTTATCGACGAATGTGATCTTTAAGACTTCTAAGTGAAACTTTTTCCTTCATGTGCTAAACATTTCGAATCTCAGAGCATATGGTATAGGGGGAGTATTTCAAAATAACATTGTCAGAAAATGGTTTTATGGTTCGATCTCTATACCCAACAACCTATTAATGTACGTCGATTCTGAAAGTCAATAATGGTGGTTTAGGTTAGGAATAAGTCCTACGATCCAACCAGAACCAGAGGGATCTACCCAAGGACATCCCGTAATGTTAGAAAAGCTCAGTCCTTGGTATGATTGGAGATGAATGATGTTAAAAGCGGAACTAAATGCCGATAAGATTGAGCTAAACATGGAAACAATCACAACAAGGTGTTAGTAATGACGTCTTGGTAAGCATTGAAGGGGTTGAAGAATGAAAAAGAAATGTATGGATAAAGGGTGAAAACAAAGCAGCCCTCCAAACAACTTAGGCAGAAACCGAGTCAATACATAATCTATCAAAATCACAATGATGATTGTTGATATTGAAGAAAGTCATCATAGACCCAGTGATGTAATACACAACCCTTCCCAGCCATTCGGGTTTCTCTCAAAAGAAACTTGTCTCATTTGTCACGGAGATACACACGTTATCTATTGACATCTCACTCCGAGATTGTTAATATTGAATAGGTGGCAGTCTGCTCCAGCCTTCGATTACTAAAACCAAAAGTGCACAAATCGAGTCTAGAGCCAGGAGAGATCAAAGTATAAATCTCATTAGGACACAATGTCAAAATACACTTATTGAACACCTTAAAGTTCACAAGTTGTAACAAAGAGTCCTACGCATTATCCTTGAGATCTTGCCAGAACATCCGAGTAATAATTAAGTATTCACTGTGAAAATGGAAATCCTGCTTGAGCGAACATCAAACAAGCTCTTGGTAGGTGACTTGCAAGATTCTACATGAATCGAGCTTGTGCTAACTGGATATCGACATTGGTCCAGTAAATGAATTGACAGCTAAATCAGAAAGATAGTAACTATCTGATTCACTCTTACCGTGTTGTCTGCTTTGAGACGTTCTGGTAATGAGAACTAGCAAGCATTGTGAATCTAATACATCTGTGTTAGAAGATCCTACGCTTTGAGCTGGAAACCCTGTCAAGGAGATTCTTTGAATCTACCTGATCACAGGTATAGTATTTATACTATAAAACGGGAAACCGGAGGTTAATACAATTGAAGTCAAGATGAATGACAAAGCCATATTCATCTTTTATTGCTAACTGTTTTATTTCAGGATAAGACGACGGTGTTGCAGCCTCATTCCAGTGAAGTCGGATTCATTAACCACATGCTAATACTTAAGCTTTCAAAGTCAATCATTCAACGTCAAGATAGTTGAATCTAATCTTCCCCACCATCAAAGAGCCTCATAATCAAATAAAGAATCGTCAATTGGGGAGATTGTTAGACTTTGATAATTTCATAATGGTCAAACAAGAATGTAACAAGTATGAGCATGTTGGTCAAGAGCACAAGATGATCAAGGAAGTCAAATCAAGATGATTCAAGTCAAGGAGATGATGCAAGATAACGATCTCAGGAACTCAAAATCAAAAAGATAAAGGCTCAAGATCAAGATCACAAAGCATGAATGAACAAAGTCATTACAAACAAGACAAAACCAAAACAAGGCAAAGCATAAACGTCAAAAGTCATATCTTCAACGTCAGGAGAGACAATGATAAAACAAAGCAAACTCCTACAAGAATGTTATCGGTCTTATAAAGTCAAATTGGGTCTTGTAAAGTAATAGGCTAGTCGGGTTCAACAGGCTTGGATTGTAATCTAATATTGTTCGTGTTTCGGGCTCAAAGCCTAAGATATGCCAAGCCCGGCCCAAGTAGAAAAGCACATACGCCTACATGTTGGCTAGGGGTATAAAAGAAACCCTCTCCATACATGAAGAGGGTGTTGGTTGCATTTGTCTCACTTGTAACTCACCACTTTCTCTCTCTAATCTAACATTTCAAGTTCTTTTCATCTCTCTTTTCTTCTTTTCTTATTTCTAGCTTATCTAGGGCTTATTTGGGTTTGCTTATTGTTGTGTTAGGATTATATTATGGGATAACAATAAAGTACTAGCGGAATAGTTTATAAGATAATAGCAAAATGGTTTGGAAGGCGCTAGTGGAACGTCTTATATTATTGATAGCAAAATAGTTTATACGGTGAAGATGTAACAGTTTATAAGATGGTAACAAAATGCTTTTATAGAATGATAGTAAAATGGTTAATACGCTGTCAGCAAAATGGTTCACAGACTGATGGTAAAGTAGTTTACAAAATGTCTATAAAATAGTTTATGAGGTGACGCTAGAATGGTTTATAAATGATAGTGAAATGGTTTATAAGGTGTTGAAATTAACAAAAGCTATCAGCAAAATGGTTTGTAAGCTGGTGGTAAAATAGCTTATAACACGACCACAACTATGTTTATAAGGCGACACTAAATTAGTTCACAGGATAACATCCAATTAGTTTATACTAGTAAAACTGCTTATAAAATAATAGTGAAACGGGTTGTAAGGCGGTAATAGATTTGGAAAGTACCTTACATAAATTTTTAGAGAGTTGAAGTGTAACTGACGAAATCATCACGACAAAAAAAATGAACAGAGGGTTTAAAGACATCCACACAATACACGAAATTCATAGAGAAGTACTAATGCAAAACTCTTGGGAATTACGGTCCAAGTCTACTTAGGTTTCACTAGACAAGGTAGGAAAATCTCTCCTTAAGTATCGGCATGATCTTTGACGGTGTTAGAGTTCTCGCGAGTTTTTACCTCCCAAATACGGTTCGCACGGTTCAGATTTGGAAAATCCCTCTTGTAATGTCCTGGCTTTCCACACTCCTAATAGGTACCTCAGGTTTCTAATTTGCCACTGTGGCCTCTAAGTTGTTATCAAAATAGGTGTCCTACAATCTCTAACTTGTATGGCCAACTCTCTTCTAGTCATTACACTCTACTGTATACGTTCAAGTCAGGCGCAACTTAACTTTTGTTGTAGTAGGAACTTTTCCTAGCATATCCCTTGTTGGTTAAATTGTCAGCAAGTGTAAGCTCTCACGACCTATTGTCCTCTTATTTCGTTGTTGGCAACGTTACCAATTTCGGTATTCTAACATAACGACCTGATCCAATTAGGTCGTCAGCCATGCGGTTTGACTCATTAGCACGGCAATCGCTTAATAGTAATTTCAAAAAGTTTAACAATCTTGTCGGGTTACAATACGCTTGATCCCGTGGAACTCATTCCTTTCTTGTTGTCGGTATATTCTTCACAATTAAACGGAGTAAAGGAAAATAAAATAAAAGTCGAAATTCAAAAGTTGTGTTTCCAAAAGATGACGAATGGATTATGAGGGATGGTTAAAGATGTGTGCTAGTTAACCGACAAGTTTCGTAGACGATATCGAGTAGTAGGAAAAGTTAAGACTTACAAATGACAAGTTATTTCAACAGTTATGGGTGGCGGGTTGTTCAAAGTCGCTTCAAGTCGAATAGTAGAATCTCAAGATGGGTCGGCAGCCTGTAACAGGTTACCACAATTTTAATTCAAAACGGTAAAATGTAAGTCATGAACAAGTTTTAACAGAACTATCGTCATTAAACAGCGATGTTTAAGAACGTTAACCGCATAATTGCTTCAACTTCGCAATGTCTTAAGGAACGTTATATTCAATATATCAATATATATATAGTATCTAATAAAATATATATATATATATATATATATAGACAACTTCCATATAAGCAGGTTTGGAAATATACGTAAGGAAAATGTAATCGCAGAGAAAAGATAAACGCAAGACAAACATAAGCTATAGCAAAATAGAGCTCAAGGGTAAAATTAAACGCAAAGAAACATAACGCAGGGAACGATAAACGCAAGGCAGAGATAAACAAGGGCAAAATGGTACTCACGTATATTGCCTATATACAAAAACACGTAATAAGGAACAGACGATAAAAACATGTAGTGAACACATATTGTTATAAGACCAGACCTAGTTATAATTAAAACTACCATGGTTCCCTTCTATAACCTTGGGGCCTTTTTTTTTATAATTTATCCCTGGATAAAAAAACCCCCCCCAAAAATCTGCCACAACACCCCCAAACCGGGGCCTGGACCATAAATACGCTGTTTTGGGGGCGTGACAGTCATATAATTCATCACACAAAGTAACAAAGAAACGACCACTTAAAAAAAAAGGGGAAACCCCCACCCCCGCCACCCCGTTTATGTTTTTTTTAAAAAATCATAACTCTTTGTATTCCTCCCCCCCCCCCCACCCCCCACCCCCACCCCCCAATTTTTTTTTAAAAAAAAAAAAAAGATAAGTCTTACAAGATTTGAAATGAAATTTTAAACGTTGCGGAAGCGTAATTAAGTTTTCAAAAGACAACGAGTATGAATGATAATAATGTCTTGAAAGATGATATTATTTTACACGTAGACTCCACATAGCACATCAGAAAAGTCCAAAGCTAAGCACCTAAGAAAAACATGCTTAAAAACGTCAACATAAAGTTGGTGAATTCATAGGTTTAGTTCAAACGATGTTATAGTGGACCACAAGATTTTAAAACGTATGCGACAGTTATAACAGATACAACTTCACATAAAGAGGTATTTACGTTGCACTAAGCTCATGACACCGAAGCTAATTTCGAACGTAGCATATAACATGCCAAATAATTGCTTGCCCTTCCAGGTGTCCGACCAAAGACCACCTAACTAGATTCGACATGACATATATCCGTTAGTCCTTGGACAACTTGAACTAGTGAGCGCTGTACTCACAAATCGGATAGGGATTATTAGACCAATAGATCTAAATTTTTATTCACTCACGCTCCCACAACCAGTCTCCGATCAAGAAGGGGGGGAGGGTTAGACGGTAGTTCATGGATATTACGGGGGTGGGGGGGGGGCAAATAGTGTTTAACACTACTTAGGCAACACGTAAAAGGAATCTTACGTATAGTACTTTGTGTCTAATTTTAAAAACAAGCAATGTTTCTCACCCTAAGTTATAAAACATTTATTCAGAACGAGTAAAAAAAGTGGGCTATGAACTCACCTAAGCGAGTATGGAACAAAGAAATCAATCAAGTGAAGACGAATCTCACGGTCCTAACGACAACCTAACATACAGTCGTCGTTTAAGAATAATATACAACGAATAACGCTTAACGCAAGAGCTGATCATCCGAGCATGAGTAGACACGGCGTATCCTTTTCAAAACGTACTTTCGAAAGTTATAAGTTTTGACAAGTCTCGACTCCTTGAAACATCTTTGAAAATATTTCTCTTTAGTTATTTGGTCTTTTAGGTGTAATTTTGTCTTTTCGTTGTATTACATCTTTTAGTGTATTTCGTCTTTTAGTGTAGTTCGTCTTTTAGTGTATTTCGTCTTTTAGTGTATTTCGTCTTTTAGTAACCCGACACACCAAAATTGACTCAATAGCCGTAAACATTGACCAAAACTCGACACTTAACGTTATTCTTCATTTTATCATAAGTTTGATAATAAAAATATATTTTTTGACGTATTTATAAAGTTTATAAAATTTCGGCATTACCTTTATAAAAATATCGACTTTCCATTTTTATCCATCCCAACTCGTGAAAATATCCGTTTTATGAAAGTACATCTTTTATTGACTCAAAAGAATATCCGATCGATTTTCGACAACACCGCAATATTACAACAAATTTATTCTAACCTACCCCTTTTCGATTTTCAATTTATGTTTCCAACAAAACAAACATCTAACTTAATCTCCTTGCCAACAATATTCAAGCTCGCCATATGATAAATCTCAATAAATAACTGCTTTTCCAGGGTGATATCGAATCTTACAATCGAATCACTGAGCAATCTTAACAATCTACGTGGTCTCATGTTTAATTCTTTTTGATCTATAATGTGTTGTAATCTCTTATGGTTTGTAAACGTGGTGCGTTTCATGCCATACGGGTCGTGTTCCTAAATCTTGAGAGTAAACATTATTGCCCCTAATTCTAGGTCGTGTGTCGTGTAGTTCTTCTCATGAAATTTCAGTTGTCGAGAGTCGTAAGCTATTGCCTTCTCCTTCTGCATCATTATAGTGCCAACCCAAACGTTGTTTTATAAAATACCTGGATGAAATAACGATCAACTCGAACAATATATCTTCAAATGGTTGATCAAAGATTAAAAACAATGAATTTGTGTGGGTGATGGTTGGCGTCCGAACTTAAAGAGAAAGGAAAAGAGAGAACAAAGTTTATGTGTGTGTAGGATGAGAATGAAAATGCAATGAATTGTGGTAATATATATTGCTAGCTCCAAAAATTTACAACACATACATATGTGTGTGTGTTCAACCGATCGGACAAAAAGGGGACAAGAAATAGGGGACCAAAATGATCCTCCTATCACACACTACCTAGTACTAGTCCTTTACCACAATCCATGCAAGCTTGTCTAGTGATTTTGATTTTCAAATTTGAATCCTATATACACATGCATACATATCCGGTTATGAACAAGGCCAAAGGGGG
>BQNB010037974.1:0-10156 GCA_026074375.1 Tanacetum coccineum | reverse complement strand
TTAACGTTTTTATTAATTTCGGACGTTTACGTTTACGTAAATATTTATTTTTTTAGTTTATGAATAAAATTATTTAAATAAAAAAAAGGTGAGTAAGGTGAGTTTTAGTTGTAAGGTGAATTCTTATTATGGTTGAAATGTGAGTTGTAAGGTGAGTTTTAGTTGTAAGGTGAATTCTTATTATGGTTGAAATGTGAGTTGTAAGGTGAGTTTTATTTGGAGAGAGAAAGTTGATGTGGCGCTGACGTGTCAGGTGAGTTTCTCACCACCATATCATCCCGCCTTAGGTCGGGTTTGGAGCTTATTGTGCAGGGTCTACCGGTTACTTGTTAAGAAAATAAAATAAGGCAAATAGTCAAAAGCTTATTCATCCACCTCTCTATCTCTTTCGTCATCGCTTCCGGTACAAAATAACTACATTACATAAAACTCGTTTAAATGATTTGAGAGAAAAATACATATATTAATCTTTAAAATTTTATGGGGTTTTAATGGTGGCAACTAGCAAAAGTCCCTCAAATTTAATTATACATACCCATTTTACGGTGGTGTACACTCTAAGACAAAGAATGTGCCTTTTTAACTTCAAAATACATAGATTTTTTATCAACTTAAGTTGTTCAAGCTCCTTAACTTTAAACCGTATACTTTTATGCTTCATTTTTATGAAACAAAGTGGAACAAGCAATAGAAAGTCTTATACGTTAGACAAAAGAAGTGTCGTATGTTAATAAAAGAAAGAAGTGGAACATGACTCGCAGTAAACTTATTAAATAAAAAAACATTTGTTAATTGAAGGGGGGGTGGGTGGGGGGGTGGGGGGGGGGGGGGGGGGGGGGAGGGGGGGGGGAGGGGGGGGGGGGGGGGGGGGGGGGGGGGGGGGGGGGGGGTGGGGGGGGGGGTTGGGGGGGGGTTGGGGGGCGGGGGGTGGGGTGGGTGGGGGGGGGGGGGGGGGGGTGGGGGGTGGGGGGGGGGGGGGGGGGGGGGGGGGGGGGGGGGGGGGAGGGGGTGGGGGGGGGGGGGGGGGGGGGGGGGGGGGGGGAGGGGCGGGGGGGGGGGTGGGTGGGGGAGAGGGGGGGGGGGGGGGGGGGGGGGGGGGGGGGGGGGGGGGTTTCTGGGTGCCAATGGACTGACTAGCCCAAGAGTGAATGGCTACTTGGTAAAGGCTTATCAAACCCATTCATGTAGCTGTGGTGGTCTTGTTGCAGTCCAAGATTAGATGCTGATTTTCATAATGCTGTTAATGGTTGATCTATTTGAACAATGTTTCTACTCAAGTTAAGTATCATCTGCTTTCATTCAATATTTCAAGCAGCTTATACTTCAATCTTCAAAGTCTTTGGTATATGTCCAAGAAAGATCAAGCAGATCAGTGATCAAGATCATGATTACATCCTCAAGCTCACAAACGCAGATCTTCTTAGAAACTTGAAGTTAACCAAGTCAAATTCAAGTTTAGGGGAGGATTGTTAGGAATTATGAATTTCTAGTTCCTACTGGTAGTACACAGTTCCTGCTGGTAGTAAGATTTAGTCTTCCTGGTCTTATGGAAAGCATTAAACGACATTCAGAATGATTAGAAGGTTACAAGTTTATTTAGGAAATAATAAATTATATTGATGTAAAATACTTAGGCAGGTATTTATTATATTGTAACCACCTAGGACCCCTTGCACTATAAAAAAGGAGGTCCTAGGGTGTAGAGATAATCATCACTTTAACACACACATTCTCTATACGTATTTCTCTCTTACTTAGTTAGCTTCAAGGTTGTAAACCCTGTTACTGTTCAGAGTAACCGTATTAATATATTGAGGCTACAAAGTTTGATCTATTTCTATTGTTCTTCTTACATATAAAGATTAGTTTCCGCATAGTCTTTGTATTTTGATCAAGGCTTCCAAGATCGTTCAAGAAAAGGTTTTTCTACAATTGGTATCAGAGCCTCGTTGAGAAGCTTTGATTAAGAAGAACAAGATCTCTACATTTGTGTTGTTGAAGAAGACATGGCTTGCACAACTTCAACTCCTGACATTGAGGTAACTTATATGACAGAAACTGAAGTTAGAGAATTTAATGCTAAACTAAAGGAAAAGCATGTTAATAACAAATATAATATGGTAACTAGTTGTTCATATGATAATCTTAAAAAATTATATGATGAACTTCAAAAACAGTTTTCTGATTTAGATGAACAATATAATGAAAATTATATACAAGTTCAGGCATATAAAAGTTCTCTTAAAACTTTGGAAAAACAGAAAAAGATCCTTCTGAATAATCAATTGGTCTTTGAAGAAAAGATTAGGGTATTGTCTAGTGAATTAGAAAATACAACTAATCTATTGAAATATTCTGAAAAAGTGAATGCTGAGATGAGTTTGGAAAAACAGGACTTACAGGCTAAACTAGAAAATAAAAGAACCATCAATGCAAAATGGAAGGAGTCTTCCAAAAACATGGACAAACTGATCAATAGCTCTATGTCCTCTAGATCAAAATTTGGTTTAGGATTTGGAGAAACTTTTGGATCAGATGAGGTGTTTGATCCCTCTGCCCCTAGCATCTTTGACACCACACCTGAGGATGTAGAAGGGAAACCTCTCTATAACAAGTTTGTCAAAACTGATAGAATGAAAGCAGTTCCCCCACCTCTTTCAGGGAACTACATTCCTCTATCAGATCCCACTGACCTTGATGAATCACAAATGACCTATGGACCCAAACAGACCTACACTAGTGATTCTGAACCCAAAACCATTGACCTTGACTCTTGTGAGTCCAACTCTAGTGTAGAATCACTTGAGTCTATGAGTGAATATGCCTCTTGTAAGTCCAACTTAAGTGCTAAATCACCTGAGTTCTTTCCTAAATCTGTTTGTGCTAGGAATGAAAGTGTTAGGAAAGCAGATAACCCGAGGAAATACAATAAAAGTCCTAGAGGTAATAAAAGAAGTTGGAATGGTATGATGACTCAAAAATTGGGTGAAAATTTTGAGTTTAACAATAAGGCTTGCTATGTGTGTGGTAGATTTAGTCATTTGCACTATACCTGTAAAAATAAAAGAAAGGTTAATGATCAAAAACAGGTTACACCAGTGTGGAACAACTCAAGGAGGGTAAATCATCAAAACTCTGGTAGATTTTCTCACCCAAGTCCAAAAAGTAACATGGTTCCACAAGCACTGCTCACTAAATCTGGCCTTGTATATGTTAATTCACATAAAAGACTCTTTCAAAAGAAAACACCTAATTACAACAGATATTTCAATAGGAGTGTTAATTCTGTTAAGGATACAAGGGTTCATACTGCTAGGCCAAAGACAGAGGTTAATACTGTTAAGGCCTCAGCTAGTTGGGTCTGGAAACCAAAACAAGAAGTCATAGACCATGTTTCCAAATCAAATAATGCATCAAAGACTTTAACTAGATATGATTATGTTGATGCTTATGGACGATTCAAAACTGTTTTGGCTTGGGACTTCAAAAGGCACTAGTTTTCTTCTGCAGGGCAATTCATAAATGATGTATGCTTATGAATTGTTGTTTGGATTTTCTGTGTTTGTTGGACTAACTTTTTGCAGAAAAACTTGAAGTTGCTGTCATTGATGAAGTGTTGCAGTAGGTGATTAACAAGGTACTGCTGGTTGTATTAAAAGTACTTGTGACACCTCAAGCAACGATTTAGTGACACTTCAAGTATCACTAAAAACCATGGGAGGAAGGTGAATCACGTTTTGTGACTGTTTAGAGACAGCTCAGTGACAGAAATTTGGTCGCTAATTGCAGACAGTGACAGTTTTAGTAACACATTTGGGACAGAAACTTGGTCACTAACGACAGTTTTGGTTGGTTCGGGTAGCTTTACCCAATATCGTGTAGTTTGTGCTGCTAGTTGTGTCCGACATCGGACATCACTCATTGTGATTCTCGGTGTTTGTTCTTACACAAAGTTTATTATCATTTTGAGGGGAGGCAAATTTGGAATGGCGAATTCTTAGCTCCATTTGAGGGGAGGCTAAGTGTACAGTTTGATCTTAAAGAAATTATGGCTGTCCTTTTTGTGAATCAACAAAAGTATTTTGAAGTAATGAAATGTTTTTCATAGAAAAATATATTTTTGGATTTTGAAGAGCAAAATGTTTTTGTTGGAATGATCATAGACGGTTTTCAGTGATAAATGGTTTTTGATGTGCAACACCCAATGGTTCTTAATTCCCAGGTCTCAAAGACTAGAACGAATTGAATAGCTTTAATAGTTTGCTCAAAACTATAGGGTATTTAACTCACCCGTGCTTCTTTTGCTGAGAGTTGAAATGGTCATCAATCCACCATGGATAATGCCCTTATTGGGAACCAAAGGATTGGCTAGTCCAAACGCAAACGGCTTTTGGTTAAGACTTAACAAATCCGTTGATAGCTGACAATTTGCCACCTTGTTATCACAATAAAGAGTTGGCTAGTCCTGAGCAAACAGCTACAGGTAAAGACATATCAAATTCGTTTATGGCTGTAATGACTTGCCAAAAGTCATATAGTTCTTCCACTTCCTATGATTCATGTTCTGAAAGTGGAAAATGGTTTCAGTCCTCCATGGATCATCCCCTTTCTGGGTGCCAATGGACTGACTAGCCCAAGAGTGAATGGCTACTTGGTAAAGGCTCATCAAACCTATTCATGTAGCTGCGGTTGTCTTGTTATAGTCTAAGATTAGATACTGATTTTCATAATGCTGTTAAAGGCTGATCTGTTTGAACAATGTTTCTACTCAATTTAAGTATCATCGGCTTTCATTTAATATTTCAAGCAGCTTATTCTTCAATCTTCAAAGTCTTTGGTATATGTCCAAGAAAGATCACGCAGATCAGAGATCAAGATCATGATTCAATCCTCAAGCTAACAACTGCAGATCTACTTAGAAACTTAAAGTTAACCAATTCAAATTCAAGTTTAGGGGAGGATTGTTAGGAATTATGAATTCCTGGTTTCTACTGGTAGTACACAGTTCCTACTGGTAGTAAGATTTAGTCTTCCTGGTCTTTTGGAAAGTCCTGGTCTTATGGAAAGTATTAAACGACATTCAGTATGATGAGGAGGTTACAAGTTTATTTAGGAAATGATTAATTATATTGATGTAAAATATTTAGGCAGGTTTTTATTATATTGTAACTACCTAGGACCCCTTGCACTATAAAAGGAGGTCCTAGGGTGTAGAGATGAGGATCACTTGCATACACACATTCTCTACACGCATTTCTCTCTTACTTAGTTAGCTTCAAGGTTGTAAACCCTGTTACTGTTCAGAGTAACCGTATTAATATATTGAGGCTACAACGTTTGGTTTATTTCTATTGTTCTTCTTACATATAAAGATTAGTTTCCGCATAGTCTTTGTATTTTGATCAAGGTTTCCAAGATCGTTCTTGAATTGGTTTTATCAAACTGAAGTATCCGCATTTGTTTAAGTGATGTTAGTAGTTGAATTTTGAGGTCGAAATTCTTTTAAGGGGGTGGAATGTAACCTTTGCCCCTTTTATGTTCTGAATATTTCATTTTTAGTCCTTTGACTATTTGACTTTCGTCAGTTTATTCAGATATTGTACCGTGTTGACGGTGGTGATTTTGTTGAGAATTGTGGTAATTTATGGTTATTTGTGAATACTATTAATTTTTAGAGGTTATTATTATGTTATTTTTATTATGGGTGGTTTGACCCGTGAATTTTAAGAAATGCCGAAAAAACGAGTCATGACACGTCTGTTAATGTCCAAATGAGTTTTGAAGGGTTTAAAGTGTAAATATATCTTGTAAATACTCTAGGTTAATGGAAAAGTATTTTTAAGGTGAATAAAAATGTTAATTAACTTTGGGGAAAATTTTACGATCAAGCTTTACGAGTATCTAAGTGATCCCGACACAAAAACGACACCCCGAACCCCCTTGGATACCATGGCCGGTTCAAGTCTCATAGGAGACAAGGATGCCATATTTTTAGCTAAAATATTCCCACTTGTACACATATATTCTATGTTACAACCAACACCATTCATTCTCCCATTTTAGTTTTCAAAAAAAAAAACACACTTGTATGTGTGTGTGTGCGTGTTTGTCCGCCACCCAAAACCACCACAAACACCATAAATTTTCCAACTTTAATCAAGAACGAGATACTACGGGTTGATACGAGTATTTGGGTATTCATTTAAACAACGTTTGGGTTGTCCGGTTCGCGTCGAAATCTATACTTTTGAAGATTTTCTTGTAAGTTTCTAAATTTAAATTTTGTTTGTCCTTTTGGGTTTATATTGATGCATAGATGTTAGTTGTACAAGTTGATCGTCGTAAAAATCGATTTTTGGAAACGAAATGGATAAAAAGGGTGCGTTTGGATGCGTCGAACAAAGAAAGAAACAAGAGGGTTTTGTAGTTTTGATGTTGTGGTCGTGATGGTTGAATAACATATGTTGCTAAATAGCTTATTTTGGATAATAGCTTGTATAGCTTATTTTGTGGGCTTTTCGTGACTTATTTTGAGCTTATATGCTCACGTCACCTATGAAAATCACAAGAGAAGTGATTTTGATTATTTTTGTGGTATGGCGTATGTTTGTGGACTAATATTATATCTTATGGTGGTAACCAAATGCGATACGTAGCTTACTAGCTTATTTTCAAGTTTAAATATATGTATTGTGAAGCTTATGGACTCACGGCCCAATAAGCCCATTTAAGCAGTGGCTTAATGGGAGGGCTTATTGTGGTCTGGATTATTTTCTAATTATTAGTATGAGCTTATGTATATAAAGGGGCCTTGGTTTTGGACTTGGATCGTATTTTGGACTTGTAAATATCTTAATGGACCCTTATTGGGCCTTAAAGCCCAATAAGCGATATTTAGACGTTATAAGAGTTTTGACAGACTTATTGAAAGTGAAATGTATTTACGAAGTAGTATTGAACGATATTTTAAGGAAAAACGTTTTAATAAACGTTAAAGATCGAGATTTTGGAATTTTGTCAGAAAAGTGTCGAAAGTTTGAAAAGTGTTTGAAATAAAGGTTAAAAACCTTGGAAAACGTTGTATGAACGTACGGGTCATGTCAAAATTTCGTAAAAAGCTTATACTTAGAAATTTTACCTAAAAACATGAATTTTGATTTTAAATAATAAAATATTATTTAATTATTTTATTTATTTAATAAATTCACTAAAAGACGAAAAATATATTTTTTCTCGAAACTTCTCTAATATGTTTATTATGAGTAAACGTTTCATTTTCAACCATATTACGATTATTTTTACGGTGACTAAGGTTACCGAATGGACTTATCGAGATATATTTATAATTATTTATTATACATATTTACTTATATTACTTATCTATTTTCTTTAAATAGTATAAGTATGTATTATTGAGCGATGAGATTGATATGATTGTTAGGTTATGTCGTCAACCATCACACCACTAAATTGTTACGGGTAATTGTACAGCGCGTCTAAACTCTATGCATCAAACGTGAAGACTGTTTTGGAAAATGAATGATTAAAATGGGACATTAACTAGACTAGGTCGTGTGCGGACGTCGTTGCATTTGCTTGTGTGATTGAGATTTGGTTGCTAAAGACTTGCTTGAGGTGAGTTCTCGTAGCCCCATTTTTACTGTCTTTTACCGTTGGGGGAAAATGATACTCAAATGTGTTTTGAAATGTTTTAAATTGAACTGTGCGTTTGTTTTTGGGACAAGATATGTGCTTATGACTGCTATGTGAATATTATGTGTTGTATGATTGTTTGGATCGAAGGGGTACGCCTATCCCAGTATTTGTGTGGTTATTGGAGCGGCCTACCCTGGTATGTGTGAGGTCCTGCTCTAATCTAGTGCTCCAGTTGGTAGGCCCTTTAGGTGCGTAAGTGACACATGGTGATCGACTAGCGGAATGGCTAGGTCATGTTACATGATTAGCGGGGATGCTAAGTCATGGGTTGTTTGCATATATTCTCTGTCATATTGCACTATTGTCCACTGTTTTGAAATATTGGCACAACTTTTGGGTTTAAGGTCAAACCTACGAGCTCACCAACATTATTGTTGACGTTTTCGAGTATTATTTTCAGGTGAAGTGAAAGAGGAATAAGTTGGTGATATATGATATCAGACTTAGAAGTATCCCGTGTGGATTCTCCATGTGAAGTCTTGCTTGTTTATTTTATTTGGTATTACTATTTGAAAGATTTTGGTTTAAGTTTGGATTTGGACCCCTGTGAGGATTATTGGAATTGTAAGATGTTATGGATTTGATTGTGATTTGGGACATCACTCGAGGTTTTTCGAGGTTGATGGTCTTCGTAACACTTGAAGTTTATGCATTGTAGTTTTCTCTATATTGTATCTTGTCTTATGATTGATCATAATGTTGCAATCCCGAGTTTCCGCCATTGTCGGGGTGTGACATCTTATCTTTCCAAAACTTTTTAATTTAGCCTTTTTAGTCTTATTGAAATAGCTTAATCATTTAGATCAACTAGCTTTAGCTTTTCTATTTCAAAATACTTAATATTTTGAAATTAAAGTTCTTAGCTTATTGCTTATTCATATTGTTTAACCATTGTTTGAATTGTGATTTGATGGATTTGATTCTACTCATGAGGCGTGAAGCTTAAAGGTTACATAAGTTAGATTAATTTCCAAGTTTAGAGCTTTATTTAGTTTTTATTAAGCTTATAGTTAATAAAGTTTGCAACTTTATTTACTATTTAGCAAAATAAAGGCTATTAGAGAAATAAACTAGGTATTTTTCTTAGTGATCGTTTCAATTTAATACGTAATAATATCCAAAGTATAGAATATTCCAAAACTACCCTTGAGGACAAAGGTAGTAGGAAAATTCTTACAAAAATACTACACGTTTTAACCGGTAAGTGATTACCGGGTCGTTTTCCCAAAGATTTATGAAATTGAGACCACGTTTGTTATTTGGACAATGATTTGAATTGGTTTGAAGATGATTTGTTTTCTAAAATCCTAATAGTGAGCAAATTAAGAGACAATTAAACCTAACTACAAGAAATCAATACGGAAAAGTAAATTTTAACTAAAAACGCAAAACGGGAATCCAAACGGGACCTAAAAACCCTAAATTATTAAAATTAAGCCTAAAATGATCTTTTTGTTTTTTATAAGACTTAATTGATTAAAAAGCTAAAACAAAGAAAACTAGACTAAAAACGAAAGAGATTTCAGCTTGAAAACACTAAAAACGTGAACGGGAATGAATCCCGTTCTTTAAAAAATGAAATTTTGCAATTTAAACCCTACGAAAGCAAAACTAATTTTCCTAGAAACTATATGATAAAAGAAAATTTTCTAAAAAATAATTATATTTTTTTGACTTTTTTATAATATTTTATGAATTAAAAACGATTTTAATGAAATTAAATGATTAAAAATACTAAACTATTTATAAAAATTCTGAAAAAATTACGAAAAATAGCTTGAACAATGAGGAATCTAGGAAAAATAAGCTTAGAAACACAGCTTATCGAATAAGCTGTGAAATAAGCCAAAAATGGCTTATAAGCCTAAATGCCTAAAATGTGTATAAAGCATTAAATGTGCAAATATAGAACGAAAAAGACCCCAGGGCGAGATGGTTAGTGTGTTGGTGTGTTGTGTTATAAAAAGGTCGAGGAAGGTAGAGGTCCAGGGTTCGAGCCTTGCTCACCCTGGATTTCCCTTCTCCCCTTTTTTTATTTTTAGAAAAACTTTAAAAAGCAAACTTATAGAAAAGCTGAAATTAAGCAATTTTAATAAAAACAACTATTTTTGAAAAGCACTAAATAAGCTGGAAAATGAGCTGAAAACAAACAGATTGTATAAAACTTCTTTTTGAACTTTTATGAAAACTTAAGCAACTAAGAGGCTAAAATAAGCTAAGACCTAATCAAATTAAGCTAAACTAACCTATACTAATCTAATAAGCAAATATGAATACGAATTAAGCTAAGATAATAAGCAAAAAGCTAAAAGAAAGAAATAAGCACTTTAGTACAAACTGTTAACCAAACAGCCCCTTAAGGCACATTTGAGCTTATTTCTCAATAAGCTAATTATCACTAAATAAACTAAAACAGATCTAGAGTTACTATTAAACTACT
>BQNB010037973.1:0-45317 GCA_026074375.1 Tanacetum coccineum | reverse complement strand
AAATAAATAAATAGAAAACGGACCCTCACCTTTTAACTATTTACGATTTTCTTACACAAAAATTCCCGTAAAAAAATTTACAAAACCGTCCCAAAAAAAGAAAATATTCGGGAAAAATTAGCCCGTCCCAACGCAAATTTTTTTTCCCCGAATCATACAAAAAAAGAAAATATTGAAAATTAGCCCCGCCATAATGCATCACCAAAAAAAAACCCCCGAAACGTAAAAAAAAATTAGCTCCGCCGCAACGCGCGGGTTCTTTTGCTTGTTAAGTACATATAACAGAAAATAACACGGCACAATAATGATACGCAGCCAAATCTTAATCACAAAACGTTACCCTGTCACTAAGCAATTGTCAGTGGCCAATTTTATCACAATACGAAAACAGGCCAAACGTTAGCAGGCAACAAAAAAAATCAGCCCAAAAGCGAACCGCTGACTCAAACGTCAAAACGGCGTCATATTTGAACGAAAATAGTATTACTCTTGTCAAGGAATTTTATTAAGTATTGTTGAAAAAGCTACACTATACGTTGAGGCAATATATAATGATATCAATAGAATTTATGGCCCTATTTCATCTAGTTTTTCATTACAATTAACTCATGAAGTTTTGATGGCAGAAAATTTATATGTTGTATTAACTATGATGGTTTCATCACAATGTTTCATTCTCTAGATATTAAATCCTACGTTTATGCCATACAATATACATCGAAAATTCAAAGTTTCAGTACTCGTTGAAACAATAATTGAGCCATTACTCATTGGATGAAGCACAGTGTCCGCTAAATGCTTAGCGATAAGCCCAAGCTAGGGCTTTCCTCCTTTCTTCCGAAGCCCACAAACCCAAAATTAGCTCACTGAACGCCTCTTAGTACATACGAGGTGGAAATAAGCTTGCGCGTTGCGACGGAGCTAATTTATTATCAAGATGTGTAGTTAAATTGTTTTTTTGCAAAAGGTGAAGTATGATTCATAGTAACTTTGTATTTTTTTAAAACACAAAGGTACTATAAACCACCTTTTGCAAAAAAACAATAAACCACGGTTGATCGATTTGTTCGACCAATATACACAAATCGAAAAGGTACTATAAACTACAAATCGAAAAGGTACTATAAACCACATGCAATAAACCACACTAACACATACGACAATAAGCGTATGCAAGCCCTTAATAGACCAACATATGGCAATAAATGTAAAGCATGACCCACATGTAAAAAGCATTAGTATATCAATTCCTCTATACACTAACACATACATCAATAAGCATATGCAACATCTTAGAGCGGAGGGAGTCGATGGCTGTTAGCCAGGCGCCAAGCCTTGGCGCGAAAAAAAGATATGGCGCATCACTCCCAGCCTCGCGTCATAGCTTCTCACGCCGTGGCTAACAGCCCACACGAAACTATTTTTTTTTGTTTTTTAAAGTAGCCGTTATATATACGTTGGGGGGAGCGGATTTTTAAAAAAAATACTCCCTAAACCCTAATTTTACCCTTTTAAAAATCCTATAAATACCCTCTTATTATTTCATACTTCACACACACTTTCAATACATCTTCTACATCAATACTTATTTTTTTTCTTTCAAATATGAATCAAAATAATCTCAACGATTTCGACCCAACCGACACATACTCAAGAGAATCATGTATTGTAGTATAATTTTACATAACATGATATTGGAAGACGAGGGATTTGAAGTTAACTTGAGAGATGTGTTCGTGAATCCAGCACCGAACATTGTTAGAGACTGGGTCGAAAGATGTGACTTACATGTTAGGAAGACAAAAGAACTTCGCGATACGAAAACACACATCGATCTTTGACAAGACCTTGTGGAGCATCTATGGAATAATGATGATGAGTAGTTTGTGTTTTTATTTATGTAATGTTTAATTTTATTCAATATTTAATTTTATGTAATGTTTAAGTTTTATGTAATGTTTAAGTTTTAATGTATTGTTTTTTTAATGTAATGTTTTTAATTTTAATGAATTTTATTTTTAGTTATATAAATAAGTGTGTTTTAAATAAATATGAAAAAAAAAAATAATAATAAAAAAATTATAAGCAGAACAAGAGCGTAAAAACCCAAATCAATCGTGAAACCCCTCGAATGAAAGTCAGATGAAATGTCGTTTTTAAAAACGACTTAATGAAAACGCAAACAAGTGGGTCGCTGCTTACAAGGCAGCGTATAGCAGAATGAAGAGTGGAATGAGTATAAAAGATGTCGAGCTTGATGCACACAAAATTTATGAGGGGGTTGGTAGCAAGTTCTTGGACTTGACTGTATTTAATGAAGTTATGTGTAAAAATCCCAAGTGGATGTTAAACATAGATCGTGACAATACACGGTCACATCGTATAGATGAAGAACCTAATGAAGAAAGTGGTGGCAGTACAAAAAGATCGCGAACTAGTGAAGAATGAGAGTATGTTGTTCACTCCAACCAAGAAACACCAAATAGTGGTGGTTCAACTATTCAACGACCTATTGGTAGAGACGCTGCTAAAAAGAAAGGAAAAGGTAAGGCATCACAATCTTTTTCATCCCCTAATAACGAATTTGTTGAAGAATTGCGTGCTATGAAGATTACTAGGGAAAGGAAATTGAAGTCATGAAGTATAAGCTCGAGGTAAGATAAAAAAGAGAAGAAAATGGAGATAAAACGGAAGAAATGAAGCTAAACGGGAAGAAATGGAGCCAAAAAAAAGAAAGAAAGACTAAAAAGAAATGTATCTTTTTGCATCTGAATTGCTTTGTTGCCAGAGAACATAATGTCACCAGAAGATGAAGACATGAAGCGTAATTTGTATGAGATGTTGTATGGAAAGTGATGCTTTGAATTATGCTTGTACCACTATGAATTTTAATATATGTAATCTAGTTTTTATCAATAATGAAAATAAAATTTCTTATCATAATAAAGAAAAATCTTATCATGACACGTGGCAATGTTTTACTCGATCATATAGATTACAGATCATCTTATCAATAATCAAAAGAAAAATCTTATCATGACACGTGGCAATGTTTTACTCGATCATATAGATTACAGATCATCTTATCAATAATCAAAAGAAAATCTTATCATGACACGTGTCAAAGTCTAATTCGATCACCGTCCTTATATAATAGAGAGATAATTTATGAAAGTTACATAGCAAGTTTTACACATTCAACTTATATTTCTAATTCAAGTTCTCAAAACAAATATGTCATCTGATTCTGATGACTTATCATCCGATTCTAACTCAAGTTCGATCTCATCCAACTCAATCGAGTATCATGAATGGGAATCACGTGTTGTTCAATATAATCAACGCACTGATCGCATCCTTGAAGATGTTATTATCAACTATCCTAATTTATTCATACAAGACCAAACTTCCAGAGCAAGACGAGCGTATCGTGATAGGGAACGTGAGCAAGGTGAGGCACTTTTAATGGCACAACATGATAGTTGAAGATGAACGAGAAACTTACAGAAATTATGATCCATCTGAATTTTTTAACGACACACATACAAATGGTAACGATGATGTTGTTGAGTACTCCACTGAACGAATTGCGGATTTGAGAAGTTATATGAGAAACAGAGAACAATTGCGCAACAGAGAAGCTCATTCATCTCTACAAAATGACTTGATTGAGCATATATGGCAAAAATTTGGCGATGATAATTAATTATGTCATTTGTATCTCTAAAATTTGTAATTTTTTATTTCTTCATGTTTTTGTAATTTTTTTTTAATAAAAGACGTATTTTATTTCAATTAAAATTTAAAAATATAAAGTTTTTTTTTATTATTTATTTATTATTGAAATCGTTACTTTTCAAAAATATATTTATAATCAAACATATAGTTTTATATAAAATTTTAAATAATTAAATTAAATATAAGTATAATAATATTATATGTTAGGTTGGGTTGTTGATAAATGATAAAAAAAATTATGGATTGGTTGTATGTAATAGTTGTGTATGTGGAGGAAAGAGTAAATAATATTTTAATAAAAGATTAGATTGGATTGGGTTGTGAATAAAGATGGTCTAATAGACCAACATATGACAATAAATGTAAAGCATAACCCACATGTAAAATGCATTTGTATATCAGTTCCTCTATACACTAACACATACAGCAATAAGCATATGCAACATCTTAATAGACCAACAAATAAGGCAATAAACATAAAGCACAATACACATGCAAAAGGAATTAGTAAATCATAATAGACAACAAACATATCGAACATGCAAATAAAGAAACACTACATAACCATTTACAACTGAACCAACAAACGCATAACATAATCTAGCATAAAAAAGGAAACCAAGCACATAAAACCTAACCAATACCTGTATGAGTGACAGCAGGATGGAAAATGAGTAGGTAGAGAAGTCGGCAGAAGTATCGAGAATACTAAAGGTATATGCACTGATAAGTAAAGGTGAGCAGAAAAACCGAATAAACCAAAACCGAACCGAACCAAAAACAACTGAAACAAATTAATAATCGAATCGAATTTTCCAAAACCGAACCAAACTACAAATGTAACCCTTGCCATTTTCTGAGATTTTGAATGTTCTAATTTAGTCTTTTGACTATTTGACTTTTGACAGTTCGTTAGAACAAGTACCGTGTTGACGGTGGTGAAGCAATGTGATTTGGTTATTTGGTGTTTATGTTGCTTGTGTTAATCATTTTTAGATGATTTTATCTATGTTGATTATGTTCCAGGAGGTTCGTCCCGTGAAGAACTTGAAATGCTGAAAAATGAGTCCCAACACGTCCGTTAATGTACAAAACGAATTTTGGAAAGTTTAACTGTGAAATATGTCGTGTAAATAATCGAGATTCGTGGAAAAGTATTTTTAAGTTTAATAAAAATACTAAGAAACTTCGGGTAACATTTTAAAGTCAAGAATGTTGAGCTTTAAGGAAAACCGACACAAAAAGAAGCACCCGAAACCCCCTTTGGATTCCAACCGAACATCAAACCCCACAAGGGACAAGGATGGCTAATTTTTAGCTTTTGTGTCCAACCTCCTAGCACATATGTCTAGTCTAGGTTCATTTCACACTTTGTGTATGGTTTAGAAAACATTTTCTTTCTCTCTTTTGCTCTCTTGCTTATCCGACCCTAACACACACACACACTTAAAATTTTTGCAACTTGATCAAAAACATGAAGACATAGAAGTTTTGGGTTGATTCTAGTATTCGAGTTATCATTTAAACAACGTTTGGGTTGTCGGATCGTGTCTTAACTCGCTTTCAAAACCCTCTTGGTAAGTCTTCTGAATTTTAATTTAACTTGTACTTTTGAATGTCTAATGATGCGTAGAAGCTAGTTGTACGGTGCATTTTCTAAAAATTTAACATGGAAAATTTGCGGAAACCATTAAGGGTGCGTTTGGGGTTCGAACTAGGGAAACAAAAGGAACAAGGTTTATCATTTTTATGTCGTGGTTGTGATGGTTGAAAAACATTTATTTGCTATTTAGCTTATTTTGGTTGCTAGCTTATTTGGCTTATTTATAAGCACTGTTGAACTATTTTTGGGCTTATGTTGGTTCGAACACTTCAAGGACAAGGAAACAAGTATTTTTGGTTGATTACCTCGTATGTCGTATTTTTATGAGCTTATTTTGATAGTCTATTGTGATATCTAATGAACTATGTAGCTTATTAGCTTATTTAAAAGCTTAATATACTTGTTTGGAGCGTAAAAGGGCTCACAGCCCAATAAGCCGTGGCTTATTGTAGGCTTATTGTGGTTCGGATTATTTTGGTAACTATTGTTTGGGCTTATATTTACTAATGGGCTTTAGTATTAGGCCTAAATCGTATTTTATACTTACGAATAACTTAATGGACTTCTAATGGGCCTTAAGGCCCAATAAGAGAAAACTAGTCGTTTTACGTGTTTTAACGAACTTTTGGAAGGCGAACATACTTAAGTAATGATATGGAAAGTCGTTTCGGGAGATGTGTCTTGATAAACGTTGCGAAATATGAATTTTTGGAATTTTGTCGAAAAATGGTGAAATTGGGGAAAAAATGTTTGAAATTGAGGTTTGAAACTTTGGAGAACGTTGTATAAGCGAGCGGGTCTTGTCGAAATTTTATAAAAATCATTTACTTAGATTTTTACTCAAAGCTTATTTTCACGACAAATAATAAAATATTATTATTTTAATAAGTCGACTAAAAGACGAAAAATATATATTTTATAAAAATAAAATATGAAACATTTCTAAGTTGTTTTATGTAAATAAACGTTTAATTCCCTATAAGCTATACAATTAATTAAGGTAACTTAGGTTACCGAATGGATGTACCGAAGTATATTTTTAAGGTCTATTATTTAGCTATCTTATATTACTTAAATAATATAAGTATATTATACGAAAGTATGAATTGGAGTATGTTATCTTGAAGCTAAGTCATCAACCATCACAACACTGATAACGTTTAGGGTGACCGTACAATGCATCTGATCTCTATGCATCAACCTAGAAAACATATTTTGAAACCGATATCTGAAATGGACATTAATTGGACTAGGTCATGTTCGGACGTCATTGAATTTGCTGGTTTGATCTTTGCTACTGTCACCTTGTTGAGGTGAGTTCTCGTAACCCCTTTTTAAAATTTTTCCGCTGAGAGAAAATGATACTCAAATCTGTTTTGAACTGATTTTCTGAACTGTGCAAAAGTTGATTTATTTTTTGGACAATGTTATATGCTTATAACTGCTATGTGAATGACATGAGTTTGGTGGAATATGCTGTGTGGATCTGTTATAGCATGGACTTGCTATGGTTTGAAATGATATGTGATCTTTTGCCCTATATATAGCTCCAGCTGGTAGGCTTTAGGTGCGTGTGAATTGAGAATTGAGGACATTGTGTGGCAATGGTCCATATGGATGTGGATTTCATAGCATGGAATTGCTATGTTTGAAATGGAATTTGTTGCATGTAT
Organism: Tanacetum coccineum; assembly: GCA_026074375.1. Taxonomy (NCBI): domain Eukaryota; kingdom Viridiplantae; phylum Streptophyta; class Magnoliopsida; order Asterales; family Asteraceae; genus Tanacetum; species Tanacetum coccineum. The sequence goes on along the minus strand of BQNB010037973.1, from coordinate 38,303 downwards.
TCACTGTCATATTGCACAATTGTTTACTACTTAAAATATTGGCACAACAATTGGGTTTTTTTAACCTACGAGCTCACCAATTTTATGTTGACCTTTTCGAGTATCATTTTCAGATATTGAGAATGATCAGTAAAGCTGAGTTGCAAGTTTTAGCAGACCATAAAAGAATCCTGTATGGATTATGATTTGAGAGACCCCGTATTGACTATCTATGTTGAACTTAAGAATTTTTAGAATTGTTGTTTTAAGACTTGTAGGGACCCCTGCGTGGGTATTTGGTTGTAATCGTGGTGACTATTTGAAGTGTTTTTGTTGGAACTTCACTCAAACCTGTAAATGAGGTTGAAGATCATCATGACACTTTTCATTAATGCATTTTAGTTTTCTCTATCGTGTACCTTGTGTTATGATTGATCATTCCTCGTCGCATACCCGTGTGTCCGCCTATGTCGGGGTGTGACAACAAATTCAGTTTCGGGTTGGATATGAGTTTGGCAATCTGAACCAAAAACCGAATTCATATACATATTTTTTATATTTATATATACATAAAGACCATTGAAAATTTATCCTAATATAGAAAAACAATTTTTATGTTTGAAATAAATTTTTTTCTAAACATCTATGTAATTTTTTTTTTAAATGGTGAAATTCGGGTTATTTGGGTCAACCCAAAAACCGAACCGAATTCAAATTCGATTTTTGATTCGGTTCCATTTTCAGGTTGATAAAAAAAAATAACCGAACCAATCAACACCCCTACTATTCTATTAATAAGAGGAAGAGGAAAATAAAAAAAACAAACCAAAAAGTAAAAAAGCCAACTTCATGGGTTACATGGTCGGACAATACACTCGGGCCAAAAGAAGCCCACAAAAATCCCGCTACTCGGCTAGCATAACGCAATTGTCTGCTAGCATAAGGCAAATTAGGATATAGATAAATAAATAGTAGTAATAACTAGTGCTTCAAACTTAATTATCTCATACTAGTGCTTCAAACTTAATTATCACATACAAAAAAGTTTAATAATTGAATAATAGGTTATGTACTTGTTGATTAAACATAATTCATGTCTTTAATTAGGATATTTGTGGCTTCCTCAAACAATGTCAAGAGTATGTATATTCAATCATTTTTTCCAACAATTAAAATGACTTGCTTTTAATATTTAAATAACTTATAAAGGAAAAATCACAACAATTAATAGAAAAACTGACCTGTGATTCTCTTCTAAATGCAAAACACAAAAACTATTTGTCAAAAGAAAAGCTGTGATTCTCTTTTAGCGTTTATACAAAAGAAAAGGAAACTGCATCTTATAACAATTGGAAAAACAACAAACTTTGACTATAAAACTTGAGAGTTGGGCCTATTTTTAATACAAATGTAAGAAAATTTGGTGCCCCTACAAGAATATGGGCCATGTGCAGTTGCTCATACCGCACATACTAATCTTTGGGCTGTATTCGTGCACATGATACACGCCGTGTATAGACTATAACAAGTGGAATTGTGGTTCGCGTGTTGCGGCGGACGTGTTTATTGTTTCAGATTTTTCTAACATGTCGGTTAAATCGGTTGAACCGAGAATATGAAAACCAAAAGTTTGTACTAACCCAATTACCAGTCATGTAAATTATGAAAATTATGGTCAATATCATGATTCAAGAAACATATTACGCACAGTATAACAATCTCACTTAAATAATAAACCTTGTTTGTTACATTGATCACATCAAATTACATAACAAATAATCATTCATGCATTATGTAATAGAACACTGTATGGAGAATAACGATGAATCATTAAAAAAAGTTACTTAACAAAATGACAGAAGCAATGCTTTTCCTCGATTCATATTGTTTGTTTAACAATCCATCACTATCTCTATGATATGAGTTTTACCAAGAGTATAATGCGATCCTTCTTAGGGGGTGTTTGTTTCGGCTTATATGTTGGCTTATGAGCTTATTTGATTTTGGCTTATATAGCATAAGCCTCATTTTTCTGGCTTATTTTGAGATTTATGAGCTTATATAAGTTTATCATATACCGGCTGGATACCCGAGTTCTTCGAAGACGAAGAGGATGATGATCATTTTGAACAGGAATTCATCAGCAGTGAACAGTCGGATCTTGGTTTACATATTGATGGAGAGGATAATGGTGCTTCTGAGGTGCCTGAAACAATTTTTGAGAATTCTGATGGCATGAAAGAGAGGCAGTCGGAGGATCCTTTTAGTTTATACTCAATTCTAAATAAAAACAAAGTTAAATCTGATGTAATTCGGGAGGTCAATGATGAGAATCCTAGCCTCAAATATCCTCCCGGTTTTACTCCTAGTGTGGAAAAGAATGGTTCAAAGTCAAAGGATGATCAGGTCCAGAATATAAGTGATAATCAGTTAAATGGTGATAATGAGTCTGTGCATCAGGTTGAACGTGAAGATAACAGGAATAGTGATGGTGCTAAAACTAATTCTACAGGTTCAAGGAAATTCAAGATGTCTGAAATACCACGTACTGGTGGATCTATCTTAAGTGTCATGGAGGAAATTGTGAAGGTGGGTATAACAATGGGGTATAATATGGATGGGTGTGCGAATGATATTACCAAAATAATTGAATCACAAGGAGGGTACGGGGTTAATAGATGAATTTTCTGTCTTTAAATGTTCAAGGCCTCGCCCAAAAGGCTAAAAAAGATTGGGTAAAGGAGTTGTGTAATAAGAATAAAGTGAGTTTCGTGGGGTTACAAGAAACTAAGATGGAGTCTATTGATTTACTTAGTGTGAGACTCTGTTGGGGTAATGTAAACTTTGATTACGTTCATAGTGACTCTATTGGTAATTCTGGAGGGATTCTTTGTATTTGGGACCCAAATTCGTTTCGTAAGGACAGTGTTACTGTGTCGGATTATTTTGTCATTGTTCGTGGTGTGTGGATTAAATCGGGGATGGATATCCTTATTGTTGTGGTATATGCGCCACATGATGTTAGAGATAAACGGCTATTATGGGATTATCTTTCTCATGTATCGAACCAATGGGCCGGTGAGGTTGTGATGATGGGAGATTTTAACGAAGTTAGATACAAATCGGACAGATTTGGATCGAATTTCAATGCTCATGGTGCGGATATTTTTAATAATTTTATTATTAACGCAGGTCTTGAAGAGGTTCCTCTTGGTGGAAGTGCATATACTTGGTGCCACAAATCCGCTTCTAAAATGAGCAAGTTGGATAGGTTTCTCGTTTCGGAAAATTTGTTAAACACATGTCCTAATATAAGTGCTATTACTCTGGATAGATTTCTCTCGGATCATCGCCCTATTTTACTTCGTGAAGCATCTTTTGATTATGGCCCGACTCCGTTTCGGTTTTTTCACTTTTGGTTTGATGTGGATGGTTTTGATAAATTTGTTACAGATTCTTGGAAAGATGCTCCTGGGGATGATTCAAATGCTATGCGTAACTTGTGTGGTAAGTTGAAGTTCCTCAAGGTGAAAATCCGAGCTTGGTATGCAGATTACAGAAACAATTCCAAAGGTTCTGTTACTAATTTCAAGGAAGAACTACGGATCTTGGATGAATTGATTGATAAAGGTAATGGATCGGACGAGATTGTTAACAACCGTTTGGAGATTCTTGGTAAATTACAGCAAGTGAATAAGGCCCAAGCTTCGGAAGTAGCTCAAAAGGCTAAGATCAAATGGTATGTAGAAGGAGATGAGAATACGAAGTTTTTTCATGGCATGCTTAACAAGAAACGTAGCCAATTGAATATTCGGGGTATAATGATAAATGGAACGTGGACTGATAATCCGAAGGCTGTGAAACAGGAATTCTTTCAGCACTTTCGAAACAGGTTTGATAAGCCTCCGGATCAGAATGCTCATATTGATATGCCTTTTCCGAATTCACTTTCGACTGATCAGCAGAAAGACCTTGAGTGTATGGTTTCTAAAGAAGAGGTCAAAAGGGCGGTGTGGGATTGCGGAACAGACAAATCACCGGGTCCAGATGGTTTCACATTTGGATTTTATCGACACTTTTGGTCGACTATTGAAAACGATGTTTTTGAGGCGATTAAGTATTTTTTTCACATGTGGTGAAATCCCGAAGGGATGTAATTCGACGTTTATTGCTTTGATCCCAAAGAATCCCGATGCCAACATGGTTAAGGATTTTCGCCCTATTAGCTTGATTGGGAGTATATATAAGATTATCGCCAAAATTTTGACTAATCGTCTTGTTGGTGTTCTTGGGGATATTGTAAATGAGGTTCAATCGGCTTTCATATCGGAGAGACAAATCCTTGACGGTCCATTTATCCTTAATGAGATTATGCAATGGTGTCGTAGGAGGAAAAAACAATCCCTTATTTTCAAAGTCGACTTTGAGAAAGCATACGATTCGGTTCGATGGGATTTCTTGGATGATATATTGGTAAAATTTGGTTTTGGTATCAAATGGAGAGGATGGATTCAAAACTGCCTTAATTCGTCTAAAGGCTCAATTCTTGTCAATGGGAGTCCTACGGAGGAATTCCAATTCTACAAAGGTCTAAAGCAAGGTGATCCGCTATCCCCTTTTTTATTTATCCTTGTAATGGAAAGCTTACATATATCGTTTCAACGTGTGGTGGACGTGGGCATGTTTACTGGTATTAAGCTTAGCTCATCGCTAAATATTTCACATCTATTCTATGCGGATGATGCAATATTTCTTGGGCAATGGAATGATTCTAATATTGACACCCTTGTTCATGTGATGGAATGCTTTTATCGTGTCTCTGGTCTTCGGATAAATTTGTGCAAAAGCAAGATTATGGGTATTCACGTGGACGCTGACAGAATTAAGAGTGCGGCTTCTAAACTTGGGTGCCTTGTTCTCAATACTCCTTTCCTTTATTTAGGTACGAAAGTTGGTGAAAATATGTCTAGAGTGCACGCTTGGAAAGAGGTCATTGTTAAAATCAAGTCCCGTTTGTCGAATTGGAAGTTAAAAACGTTATCTATTGGTGGTCGATTTACTCTTCTTAAATCGGTGTTAGGATCGACGCCGATCTTCCATATGTCTATATATAAAGTCCCTTCGAGTGTTCTCCATTTGCTGGAATCCATTCGGAGTCATTTTTTCCATGGTCACGATCCTAGAAGTAAAAAAGCATCATGGGTGAATTGGAACAAGGTTCTCACAGCTAAAGAAAGAGGGGGTTTGGGGGTTTCCAGTCTTTATGCGCTTAATAGAGGCTTAATGTGCAAATGGGTTTGGCGATTTTTTGCACATAAATCTTTGTTATGGTCTAGAGTGATTAAGGCCATTCATGGTCCTGAGGGGGGTTTGATCACTGATGTGAGAAGGGGTTTTCGATCTACGTGGACCTCTATTGTGCAGGAAGTGAAGAAGTTACAGAATCAAGGTGTCAACATATTTGATTATATTCGGATCAAGATAGGAAATGGAGACAATACTAGTTTTTGGAAAGACAAATGGCATAATGAAGGCGTTCTGAAAGATGTATTCCCTCGTCTGTACGCGTTGGAGAGGCATCAGAATGTAACTATTCACACGAAACTGATTGATTACAGTTTAGTTAACTCCTTTCGTCGGAATCCGAGAAGTGGTGTGGAAGAATTTCAACTCGACAATCTCTCCAGGTTGGTTAGCACGATTACCCTCTCATCTGCTGTTGACAGGTACGTTTGGTCGCTTGAAAATTCAGGGGAGTTTTCGGTGAAGTCTATTCGGCAAGTGATTGATGCTAATTGTTTTCCTGTTATTCACTCGGCTACGAGATGGGTTAAATCTGTGCCTCTTAAGGTGAACATCATGGCTTGGAAAATAAAAATGGATGGCGTGCCCACTAGAATGAATATATCTCGTCGTGGTATTGAAATTGACTCGATAGTTTGCTCTATTTGTAACAGTGGGGCAGAATCTTCTTGTCATATTTTTTTCCAATGTAATTTGGTTAGACAGTTAGCTCGGAAAATATTGTCTTGGTGGAATGTGGATTGCGTTGATGTTTCTTCTTATGAGGAATGGTACACTTGGTTGGTATCTCTTATGCTTCAGGAAAATCTCAAGGTGAACAACAAAATAACACATATAACAACAAAGTTACACATAATGTGACGATATATTTACTATCTACAAAGTATTTACAACTTTTATTTTCTGAAATCTTAATTTTTGTAAGTTTACACATCTTGCTTTATTTAGTAACTTAAAATTAACCTTTAAAATATATATGAGTCGAAAAATGTTTACACAAAATACGTCGTTCACAAAAAAGGCAAAAACATCATCCCTGAATATATTACTCGTCCTAAAAAGATATTTAAAGAGAGGTTAAAATGAGTTAAAAAAATGGTAGAAATCCTTCCAGAAATAGTCGAACATAACTTGATGGAGCAAAATGTTGGTATACATCAACTTATTATTAGTTCATATACACAGCTGTGTATAGGGGTGTTTACGGTGCGAAAACTGGACCGGATCGGACCGAAACCGATTTTGGCCAAAACCTCGGATCGAAATGGTCCGGTCCGGTTCGGTCTTCGGTCCTCTATGGATTAAAGCAAGCATCTAGGAGCTGGAATAAAAGGATTGATGAGGAAATAAAAAAGTATGGTTTCACTCAAAACCTTGATGAGCCATGTGTATATAAAATAGCTAGTGGGAGCATTGTCACTTTCCTAATCATATATGTCGATGACATATTAATTATGAAAAATAATATTCCAATGCCACACGGTGTAAAATCTTGGCTTAGAAAGTGTGTTGCTCTGAAAGATTTAAGAGAAGCGACATATATCATAAGAATCAAGATCTACCGAGATAGATCAAAGTGGTTTTGGTCTTAGTCAAAATGCTTACATTGACAAAATCTTAAAGCGATTTAAGATGGATAATTCTAAACGTGAAAATATCCCTTTGTAAGAAAGATTAAAATTAGGTAAAGCTCAAGGTGCTTCTACACCTGACAGAGGTGAGACACATACATAGAGTTCTTTATGCCTCGGCTATATGATCTATTATGTATATGAAGTGAGATGGCGTTCACGTAAAACTTAACTAGTAGATTTTAACAAAATCCATGTGAATTACACTAGTGTGTTGTTAAGAATATCATCAAGTATCTTAGGAATACTAAATATATGTTCTTGGTTTATGGTGGTGATCTCGTGGAGGAGCCAGGGTTACAAGCTACACTGATGCTGGATTCAAGCAAGACTGTGATGATCCGAAGTCATAGACATGTTACGTTTTCGTACTGAACGGAGGCACTGTTGATTGAAAGAGTGATATTGCAATGTCTTCTAAAGAGTCCAAATGCATAGCTACGCTTCTGAAGCTGCACAAGAAGCTGTTTGGATTAAGAAGTTCGTTTATGGGCTTGGAGTCATCCCCAGTAATGAATAACCAATGGAGATGTACTGCGACAATGTTGGCGCAATTATCATCGACAATGAACCTGGAGTTCAAAGAGGAGCCAAACATTTTGAAGAAAGACTCACTATATTCAAGAAGTTATTGAACTAGCAGACGTTTTATTGCTTTCTTTTAATATCATTATATAGAGTCTGACTTATGCTTCTACCACATTTTGTCTATATTTAATTTTGTGTTATTTATGCTTCTGCCACATTTTGTCTGACTTATGCGACAATGTGACTCTACGCTTTTAACACGTACGATAACATCGTATAGAAACACTATGCCGCAACATGCGGGTTGAAATTATCGTTTTTATTATACATAAAAGATTATGGAACTATGTCTGGATGGCAAGGGCGGATCTACATTGATGGCTGGGTATGTTTAAATCTTTGTTAGTGTAAAAAAATCTGATTTTTTTCAAAAGTGACTAGAAAATACACTAAAATATTGTAAGTGCACACCTTCTAAAATACAGGAAAAACATGAGTGCATACCTTAAAAGAAAAAGAAGAAAGAAAAAAAAAAGAACATAAAAGAAGAAGGAACTGTTTGTTCAGTCGCATTCTTGAAGAAGAAAAAAAAATGGAAGAATAGGCAAATAGACTTTTAAGTGTAGGTCACATGGTCAAATCTATTGTTTTTTCATCTGGGCCAATAATGTTAATAACAAGCATAGTTGCCCGCGCGTTGTTGTGGGCGTTAATTTTTTTTTTTTTTTTAATATTTTGTGCGGCTTTATCTTTTCGGTCTCGTGTTTAATACTGTAGTTTTTTTTATATGGGCTTATGTGTTGGGCGTCATGTCGTGGGTATTTTTTGATTTGAATAAATCAATACTTTTGTAAATTTTTTTTCTTATTTTGTGTCGAGCAAATTTTTTTTTATTTTTATTTTGTGCAATAGTTTCTTTTTTTTATATGGGCTTATGTGTTTGGTCTCATGTCGCGGATATTTTTTTATCTGAATAAATAATTTCTTTTGTAATTTTGTTTCCTATTTTGTGCCGAGCAATTTTTTTTAAAGTTGCGTAGTTAAAGAAAAAAAAAAGTCAAATGGGCCGACCCAAAGTGGGAGCCCGATGGGCTGGTTACTGTAGCACTATGTCAAAACGACATAGTTTTAACTGAAATATAGTATATTGATCTGAATAAATAAGTACTTTTGTAATTTTGTTTCCTATTTTGTGCCGAGCAATTTTTTTAAAGTTGCGTAGTTAAAGAAAAAGAAAAACCCAAAAAAAAATGTCAAATGGGCCGGCCCAAAGTGGGAGCCCGATGGGCCGGTTACTGTAGCACTATGTCAAAACGACATAATTTTAACTGAAATATAGTATATGTATATAACGAGTTGGAATTTAACCCGCGTGTTGCGGCGGGGGGCGAATAAAAAAAACTTGAGGGGCCTTTTTTTTTATTTATGTGAAAAAGTGGTAAACAGTTAAAAGTTGATGGTCCGTTTTGTAATTTTTTTTTTTTTAGTTTGGGCCGGATTTTGGGCTAATCTTTTGGCCGTTTACTGTACGCTGTAAAAGTAGTCCTGTTAAGGATTTTCAAAATATTTTTTTTGACATTTTTTATATAATCGTGCGTCATTTAAGAAGGAGATTCGCAATATTGGTACGTTTGCTTTTTTTTTATTTTATATTAAATGAATTTTTTTTAGGAAAATCGTGCGTATTTTAAGATAACGTTGCAAATTGGCCTCGTTTAATAGCAATTCGAACATTATTTTCTACGGGTTAATTCTTTTTATAGAATGAGAATATCGTAAAATTGTTAAAAAGTTGAGGGTCCGTTTTGTAATTTTTTTTACTTTTGGCATTGTAGCACTGTAGCAGTTGGGCTAGATGTTGGACTAAAACTAAAAAAAAGACTATTTTGGGCCGGCCCAAAAGTGGGAAGCCAAGTCATCCTTGCTGTCAAACATTTGCCCATAGTATAGAGCTAAAAATTACGTAATAATTTCTACCGGTATTTTTTTTATTAGGAATGGGAAATCGGTAAATAGTTAAAAGTTGAGGGTCCGTTCTGTAATTTTTTTACTTTTGTCATTGCAGTTCTGTAGCAATTGGGCTAGATGTTGGATAAACTAAAAAAAAAAAAAAAAAAAAAACTCTACTTGGGGGCCCAAAGTGGGAACCCAAGTCAAAAGTGAGAGTCAAAACATTTGTGAAATGTATATATGAGTAATATTTTGGAAATTAACTCACTTAGGCCCAATAGATAATACTACTCGTAATTTATAACTTTAATTATGTCACTTTTAAATATTCCGAATTTCTTTTGTTATATGATATTTAGGTGTGAAACTGGAATGTAATTATCTTTTTTAGCAACTAATCACTTTGCTTTACTTTGGCATCTCATATGTTGTAGATAAGTATTTGTGTACGAGTTATCATAGTGATTAAAAGTTAGAAACTTAGCATCTTATTAGTGATAATCTTTTGTTTTGATCTTATTTTGTTAGCACCAAAACCAAGCATTTTTTTAGAGTAATTTTATTTAGTAGAGTATTATGCATTTTCTCTCTCCAATTACCCACCAATCATTTTTCAAAATCAACAATATCAATTATTAGGTTATATTTGTAAGCCAATCATTTTTCTTTATCGAGGAGAGTTATGTTATTTAGGAACTACAAACACATGCTTAAATCAATGTTAATGTATAAAATCGCTGTGAATTTGTATTATGCATTTTCTCTCTCCAATTTCCCACCAGTCATTTGTCAAAATCAACCAATCAAATCATTAGGTATATTTGTAGGCATGATTAGTAGGCAAAACAATCATTTTTCTTTTCTTTAAACTAAAATACACAAGTTCGACTACTCGATTTAACTAAAATACACAAGTCTGACTACTCGATTCCGTCTCTAGTAACCCAAACTTGACATACTACAATCACCCATTTAATATACTAATATCCGGGAAAACTTAACCAATCGTTTCCGAATCTATTTCCAAAAAATCAGACACAAAATTATATAACCCGACAACTGAATTTGATAAATAGCTCCTAAAAATAAATTATGCAAACCCTACTCGAATTCTGATTCGCCATGCTGGATTGGTGTGGCTGGGTAGTATGTACTAATTATTAATTAAACGAGGTTTAATTAAATGAAACAAACAAGGAATTTAACCCGCGCGTTGCGGCAGGGGCAACACGGTTTATGAAACTTTAAAGACAAGGCTACCATTATTTTTTTTATAATTTATTTATAAGAATGGGTATTGAACTTTAATATTTATTATAAGATTCGTTCGCACGTTTTTTTAAAGTGTTATAATATTGGACTCGTTTTGGTCGTAATTTAAAGGTTGTATTTTTCTTAAAAGTGCGCCATATGTTTGCTTATACTGATAAATATAAAAACTTGTTGTAATAAAAAAGTTCCACATAAAATACACCAACGTAATTCCGTTCCGTCCCGTTAATTAGTGAGAATTTGGAAGGCCTTTTTTGTCGTTTTTTTGTTACTAATTTTTTATCAATACAAAACAGGGTACTATTTTTTAAAATATTTTTATTGTGAGTAACATGTGGATAATCAAGTAAAAAAAAAGTATAAGCCCAACAAATAGTCATGCTATATGACCGGATATAGGTTGTTGGTCAAGAATGCATAAAAGAACAAAATTAAAACACGCTCAGTAGAATGTGTGTTGGAAATTTTTATATATTTTTTCTTTTTAAAAATATATATTAAACTTCAACATTTTTTATAAAATCGTACTCATGGATGGACCATATCAATACTCGTCTCATTTTATTCGTGGTCCAGAAGCTTTTCTGTCCGTATATTTTTTATTTAAAAAATTTATGTAAAAAAGTTGCGAATAAAAGAAACTTGAAGGGCCTTTTTTTTTTTTTTTTTAAAAATTTATGTAAAAAAGTCGTAAACAGTTAAAAGTTAAGGGTCCGTTTTGTAATTTTTTTTTACTTCGGGCCAGATTTTGGGCCGGCAGCTACATAATTTATTTTTACTTTGGGCCAGATTTTGGGCCGGTACTTTGGGCCATTTGTGAATTGTATAAGAGTAATAATAAGGGTTTTCTTAAAGATTGAAACCCAAAACATAATAACCCTAGAGAGATTGGGTGTTCGTTTACGGCTAGCTTCACGAGGTAAAAACTTAAATTTCTATTTGTTTAGTATCGACCTGCAAACTGTTGTTTATATAATATAGTAAGCGATTATGTAAAAGTTATAAACAAATGAAAGGAAGTATATATACGTATCCACTAACTTGACTTTATTTGTACCTTTACTGATTAGTTTTGTTTGTTGTATGTGTCAATGAATCACTTATATTAATTTGCAAGGTTAGTTTGTATTGACAATGGAGTTTGAAAATCATGCTTATAATTTTACAAAGGTATAAGTTTCTTTGCTTTTGTGTTTTTCATTTCATTCATTCATGGTTACCACTACTTACTTACATTTGTAATTTTCTTCAGTTCCCTCGCTCTTGGGAGGATATACCAAGTTTCACAATCCCTGCCGAATGGCATTACCGAGTGGCCGAGGTTCTTGTCAAAGAGGGAGCGGTAATCGAAGCAGGGACTCGTTTGCTCACCTTGGACATCCTCGAGGAAGAGGAGGAGGTTGGTTTTTTTATTCAGGGGAAACCTTATTCTTTAGTATATATATTCTTCCTTTTCAATTTGTTGTTTAACTCCTCGTCTTGTTTTATTATGCTCCTCCAGCGGCCCAAATCTTCTACTCGTTCAACTCAATCGGACACATCTCAATCCCTTCAATCAAAGGTTAGTAAGTAAAGTTTTACCAAACCAAAGTCTCCCTTCATTATAAACCATTTAGTTTCCTGGACGCGCTGTTTTGTATTATATTATATCTTTAAAAATACTGTTTTACCCGCTCTTTTGGTGAAAAGTATAATGTTTCTCTTTTTTACATGTCGTTAATTAATCAATCACTTCAAAACCCCTCAGGCTGTCTCTCATGACGACTCTGCTCCACCAAACAAAAAGCAGAAGGTACAAGTTTCTTTCATGTTTTAGATTGCTATCCGCTTCTCTTGTCACTTTCTTTCCTTTTTCTCTCTTTACAACTCTACCCACTGTTTTCCGGCTTCTCAATATGGCTATTGTCAACTACGTCTTTATGTTCTCGAGGCAATTTCACTTTGTCTGTTTCCGTATCTTGGTCTATCATTAATATTGCTTATGAACCGCTACACCCAACTTTTTCCTTTGCTCCATGTGTGATAAGGTTGGAACCAAATTCAATTTTGTATTCATGATTGCCAAAGACAATATAATCAAAACCCAGCTCCTTTTTATGTTATATGACTGGGACCTAAAACTTGATATTACCCACCTTTGATGCTCACTTCGCAAAACTATTCTTTGGTCCCAGCAAACTTTTTGATCGGGGTTTGGTCAAACAATGAATTAACTTCCTCCTACTTTTCCGCCATTAACTATTATACACACCAGCCACTAATCTCTCGTTCATTTCGCCCGAGAGTACTCTTCATTTGTGGCTAAAAGCTTATTGGTCGGCTCTTATTTTGCATCAATTCCGTGAAAAGAACCTAGAAAGGAATTTGGCACTCATAGCCTGTTTTAAGGCTTCAAATGATTTGGTTGTATGACTCCCACTGAACCAGCTTTTTAGTTTCATCTTTTTGAATTTGTGGGTTGTCAGTAAGGGCGAAATCTAATAGGAACCATCCCTTCTTGAAGAATCTTTAGTGTTGCTCGTACGTGTTTCAACTTGGGGTGTAACCATATTTGACACCTATATTATATCAGAACAATCATGACCCTTAGCCTGCTGATCTGCAACTCTCAGTTTCAGTTCAATCTTCGGAAATGATTCTCCGTTACCATCAACATTGTGTGGTTTATGATGGAACCTGTGGTGCGTTTTATTCAATAACTAGTGCTATCATCTTTAAGGGACTGTGGCCTGCATTATACGTTGATTTCCCGGCTGACCAATTGTATCTCTGTTTGTTCTACACTAAATTGTTATTCTTTGTCATCTGTGCTAAGCAGCAATCACTATCTTTTAAACCGATTGGCCTGTTAAAAAATCGTAAAAGTGATCGTATCTCAGGGGCTTTCAGGCCCTTGGGGAAAAGTTCCTTACTAATTACTTTTTCTGATATCGCCGTCAAATGCCCAGCCAATTTTCCAAATAACTTTGATATTTCCTCACTGATTCAAGTTGCATAATTGGAAGTTTTTTGCTTGACGTATAATCACTTTTTGTGGAACTGAAACCATCCAGTATTCTTCTGATGCTTTCCCACGATTTCTAACGGTTTCTTGTTGATTCATGCCTAACGATACCATGTAAAGCTTTTTTCTTTCTTAGAATTAACGGATGGGGTGCCCTAAAAGCGTTTCCCGTCGCGTGATTCCTTGAATCTCAAAATACTGTAAATAAATCCATGAGCATCGTCACCCTCAAATTTAGCATCTTCTGTTGATAACCGCTTCCTCCACTGCCATTACTTGATTGACGAGCGAATATGTTTTCTATTCCGGGTTGCTTATTCATGTCGCCTCCTGGCCGGTCTAGTATTATTACCAGAGTTTTGCCACCTTGTATGGAAACCCTAAATTATCAAACTGCTGATGCGGTTTATTCACCACCTTTGAATGAACTTTCAAGATTAGGAATTTCTGAAGTATTATAACCCGGTCTAGCTTTGATTAACTTGCAGTCCCACTGTGTAATTATTCCTGAAACGCCTTTGGTAAACTTCCTTGAATCGAGTCTTACCCCACATATGTCGCCTGATTTTGTAAACAGTTGAGATTGCTGCTTGCAACTAAATATCAGTTTACTTTCGACAACTTTTTTGCAAATTGACAGTTTAGCTAGAGATACAAATGGATTAAAGGGTTTATTGGTTACTTGTTATCTAATATGCATAAAACCGTGTGAGGTTGTTTCATTTGAGAATACAGATTAATGTTTTAATGATATGTACCTTTAGTGATCATGTTGCAAACAAAAAAATTGATTTTTAAGTTTTTTTGGGGGTCAACGCACTTTGGCCTGACCCGCGTGGCCGATTATGACCCGTTATCTAACCTGCTCATTTGGCTCACCAGCTAAAACACTGAGTTGCATTTTGTTCCTATCTTTTTGACCTTGGTATTTCTTAATGTGTTTACAAAACTGTATGCATATGTAGTGCTCGAGTGACTAGTATGTGTAGGAAGATTCATAAGGTGTATGATTCTGATTTACAGAAGCGAGCCAGACAGGTTCTGTACAAGTTTGTTAATCTAGACTGTGTTCTTTTTTACCATTGCAGGTCAATGAACATGGACAGACAAACAAATCGACTCTACACCCGTTGCTCTTTGTTCTGAGTGAGGCTGAAACTTATGGTCAAGAAAGGGAATGGTAGTTAAACAATTGAAAACCTTGTATGCTTTGAAATTATCAGACCCTCAGGTTTTAAACAAATTTTCATTATAAAAAAAAAATACTTCTATTATACTATTTAAAATCGATTATCACCCTTTATGTGTTTCATGTTTGTTCTATGGTTGTTGTGGACATTGTTTATCAAGGATTTTCAAAAGATGCGATTCGATCATGAGCTTCTTTCAGATCGAAGTGGTTTTTTGGATAAAGGGTTGTGTGTTTTTTTTCATTTGAGTAGTTACTTAATATTACGTGATGTTATAAAATAGTAATATGTTGTTATTACCTTTGGTCAGCTCGAGGAAACATATCCGTTGGTCTGTGCAATGACGACTTGAAAAGAGTACTCCTTTGGATCTGCTGTATCTGCGCCATTCCATGTACGATAGTCTACTGCTTCTTATGATTGTCAATGTTAACGGATGATTTTCATGTGCTGCAACGGGTTTTCATTTAGGATTCATGGATATTTTAACTAGTGTTTATTTTTGGATGTAGCTCTTTGTGACATTTGAATCCCTTGTGCATCCTGCATATTTCTTTTCTGGCCCCACTTTTCTATACTTGCAACTTCCTTTAAATTGGTATTTTCATTTTTTTTGTAAAACACTAGTGATAAACTAGCGATCTCTAGCGGAAAGTATTTCAGTAGTACCAGTTGAAGACATTACAAGCATTGTCTACTTTTGGTTTATATTTATCACTAAGATGCTTAAATATAAGAGCCGTAAGACCCTCTATCATGTGTAACGCTAACTAAAAAGTTAGCTAGTTAAGTTTCTTTCATTTGGGTATGGTGGGGAGTTGACTCTCAAACATCTTTTTTTTTTAGATTTGTTAACATGTTGAATAATGCTCAATTCACGATGAGGGTTAATCTATCAAACTGCAGCTGTGGTTTAAGAGAGGTGAATAGAAGACCACTTTTGTTGTCTTGTACAATATGCATATATTTCACCGAAATGAGTAGATGTTTATTTTGCAAACCTTAAACTAACAAAGTTGGCTATTTACGTTTCTTTATCTCGGAAAAAGCGATAGTTTAAAACGCACCATTTTTGAAATTAGTTAATGTCAATGAATGCACAAATCACTATTTTTGCGTGTTCTCAACTTTGCTAATGTCAACGTAGAAAATTGATTTTTGGTCCTTTGATGACTCTTCCATTAGATAAATATCCACTTTTCTTAATCCTCATACATGTCGGTTTTCCCTAGGCTTAAACTGAAATTGTATTCCGCGTATAAAAAGAGGTTTTTCAGCCTGGGGTGTTTGCGGAGTTAAGTATTTTATGCGACTTCATTGTACGTGTTGTGTAAAACGTTATATGTGCTATCATACATCCTATATTTAAAATAAATGCAATAATTAATTTCGTGCATTAACATATTGAATTTGAATAGATTGCCCTTGAAAAAATAGCAGGAGTATTAAATAACACACATAAGAGCATCCACTATGGGTTTTAAGAATTGTCAAAACTTATGACAAGAGGTCTAAGAATTTTTTTTCAATAGTGAGAAAACCAAATTTCATATCTAGGGGTGGATGGAAAAAAAGTCTAAGATTATGAAAGAATGTCAAGAATTTAATGTACTATGTTAGTAATGTAATTTTTTTTGTTTGAAAAATTTTTAAACCTCAAAAGCTTTATCCCATTAGTGAGAATATGTTCATTAGTTTTTAAATAATGGACATTGTTAAGATGTGGCAAATTTATAAATCTTTATTAAAAGGTCACCATAGGGGAACATAACATTTAAATACTCATATTTTTATGCGTTTAGCTTGAGATGAACGTCCACAAAGAACGACGAAAAATAAAAGAGGAAACAACGAAAGCAATTTGCACCAAACTAGTAAATTCACCCAGCCCCCATCCTATCTCCGCACGCAACTCCTCCTCTTCATTGTAATATGGTAATGGGTGATGTTTGGGCATGACAAAAGATAAATGCCACATGAGTTCATTGTTTAATTAAGGAAGTGAAAGTATCCAACAATGACCCATATAATTTAGTACGGAGTATTATGGTATCATATAAACTATCTTAATATATCTTAACCGAATATATTTGGATAGTTTTTTTATAAAACATAAACATATATAATTATCAATTAATTATTTTACTTTTAATAATATATTTATTATTTAGTTGTTGTTATGTTACAATTTAAACTAGATCTCATAGTGTATATCCGATCTTTGATCAATTTACCACCATCCATATCCATCCATGTCATGCCTACCATAGGTTTTAAAACAAGAATTAGCTAGAAAGACAAAAAGTCACACCATTCTTGTACAACTTAACTATTAAAAGGACTATTAGAAACCTTTATAAAACACAAACTTTAACGTTTTTAACCGGAAAAAATTTGAAATCAGGATTCTTGGTTACTAAAACCCCTCTTTTTACTCAAAAAGATCAAAAAGTTGATTTTTTATGGTTTTTGAAAAGATTTTCTTGTACTTCTAGTCATTTACTAAGATAACTAAGTAGAAAGCTTTGATCTTTATAGTATTTAAAACCTCAATATGTGGAGAAAACTTTTTGAAAAATTTACAACCAAACTTTACGACTCACATACGGAGTAACAAACGCACATAAAACCTACACTAACACCATATGGCTCTGATACCAATTGTGGAATAATCTTACACAAGTATGGATTGAATCACTTGGAGTTTTAAAGAGAGAGATAGATGGTTGGATGAACGCTTAGAGAGAGAAAGAAAAACATGAAATATTGAATTAGTGTAAATGTGACAAAATGAACAACCAACACCCTCTCCAAGCAATGGAGAGGGACCGGCCATGGGCTTATACATGGGCTTTCTATGTGCCTTTGGCCCTGTTAGCTTACTAATATTACATAACAACTTACTACGAGCTACGACTATCTATATTGGTAGTGACCGACATTTTTTCGTATTTCTAACAATCAGCCTGCAAAGTTAGATATCACAAATTAGCAACATACGGAAAGTTGATATCGAAAAATCTGGTTAAATGAAAGTTCAAAGCAAGTTCAAATCATTTTGAACATACACAAGTCGGGTAGTATGTAATATGTGCTTATGTGCATACGCTTTTTTAGGCTGTTACAAAATGTCGTATGCATTATAGAAACACTATGTGCGACTTCATACGTGTTTAACCAGACTGACGAGTTTCAATTCTGACTACTCGTTTTACACAATTATATAGCTCATTCATGCACGCACACAAGTAACAAACTTGCCACGTAAACTCAACATTAGTCCACAAGATACCCGTGTTTCTTTTGTTACAAAAACAATTTTAAAAGCGTCTCAAAAGCAACTTTCATGCAACCAAATTAACATAAATATGGGTCCTAAGAGCTGAAGTACGAAGTTTACCTCCTTTTTCACGGGTTCCTCCTTTTTAGACAAAGTCAACTCAATGTGGCAGGGAGATGACATGTAAGTGGCAAAAGAAAATGTATATTTATCCAATAAATAAGTTAACATAGTACGTATGAAAATGGGTTCCATGTAGGACACAAAGTTCAGAAACTTACGGTATTACTACCCCATGAGCTCGGTAAGTTCTACCGTCTCTGCTTCTGGCTTGGTCCTCCACTTGAATGTGAGAAGTGAAAAGAGCATCAACATCCAAACCTTTCACCTGCAAGGTTTTTATAAAGCCACACGAATTATTAACAGCAGTAAAAAATGGCTATTTGGGAGTAGCATGATGATTGAAAGCTTCTTTCATGGTTTATCAGATTATTGATATTTGAAAAAACGAGGTGCCTAGTTTGCAAAATGAGCTCATGAACTTGAGCTTATAGCTTATTTAAGTCCATAAACTCAAGTTGATATGCCCATTCCATCCAAAAGGCGACCTTAATCAGTGTTTCCAAATCCTTATTCAGCCAAATAAGCCATTAAAAGTATCACAAACACCATTGCAATTCAAATATGGAAGAGTTAGATTTTAATAATACAATACTAACAAAAGCAACATAAGTTACACTCTGATTACTTTCAGCATTCTTAAGCAAGTCCAAAATGAACTTTGCTGACTTGGCGGGCCATCGACCTTGACCATTGGAATGTCTGTTATTAGCTTGATCAGTACGCCCAACACCTCTACAGGAACGGGTAAATGGAATAGCCTGCTTGTGGACCAAGACATCTTTCAAGTACCTCTTAGCCTTGATCAATGACATCTTCCTGAGAGTATGTGCGGTTTCCCTGAAACACACAGTAAAAAACAAACGTAAGACGTGCAACCTAAAAGAACAACTTCCTCATCGACATATAAGTTGTGTCACATACCTTGAAGTGACATATGAGATCAGAACCCCTAGCCTTGCAGGCTGCAATGTAAATAACAACAATCATGTCAAAAAATTCATACAACATGATATAAAGCCTTAAAGAGAAACTCAAATTGTAAACGATGTTTGTAAGTAGTGTAGTACGGTTCAAAAGCAAAAGAAGCCCAACAAGGTAGATAGTAAAAATCATCATTGCCTCATTTACAAATGTTTCCACAACAATATTTTCTTAAGAATATACTAAACCCTTGATACAAAGCACTCCTACAAAAAATATTACGCAGTAACATTGTATGCTTATCTTCCAAGAGAAAAGTTCTATGTAAAACACTATATAATTAAAGAACAATTTACTTCATCTCAACCATCCATTTTATTTTCATCTAATGGTTTAGATTAATTCATATTTTAATTTAATTAAAAAATCACTGTCGTTTATTTTTTAAAAATTAAATATTCAACAAAACCGTTTCTTAATCGTTACGCAAAACGAAAAAATACCATCGCGACGAGAATTAAATCATCTTTCTATAGATGTGCACTTCTATATACTTTCGACGAACTTTTTTTTCGATTATTATTTTCAGTCTCGTCTAAAAAAATCACATGTGATTTTACGAAATCACGTGTGATTGTGATACAAATCACATGTGATTTTTTCAAACGTGACTGAAAAAAATTCGGAAAAAAGTTCGTCGAAAGCATATAGAAGTGTCACCTATAGAAAGATAAAAAAATACTCGTCGCGATGGTGTATTTTTTTTCGTTTGACGTAAATTTAATTATACCATCGCGAAAAGAATTAAATTATCTTTCTATAAACGGACACTTTTATATACTTTCGACGAACTCTTTTTTTAAATTTCCGCCCAGAAAAAATCACACGTGATACGAAAAATCACATGTGATTTTTTACATTAAAAATCACACATAAATTTGTAAATTCACATGCGATTTATGAATTTATGAAATCACACGTGATTTATTACTTTAAAAATAATAAGTGAATTTGTTAAATCATATGCGATTTATGAAATAATACGTGATTTTTAAAAACAACAAACCACAAGTGATTTTACAAATCACGTGTAATTTTTTTTGGCGGAAATTTTTAACACTAAAAAGTCGTCAAAAGTATATGAAATTGATTTTTTTTAGTTACGTGTGATTTTTTCAGATGTGGCTGAAAAAAAATTCGAAAAAAAGTTCGTCGATAGTATATAAAAATGCCCCTCTATAGAAAGATGATTTAATTCTCATAGCGATGGTGTATTTCTTGTCGTTTGACGATTTACCGTTTGCAAGATATTTTATTTTTAAAAAAAAGGATGAAAAGTGGAGTTTTTTAATAGTTTTTTTTATTTGATTAAAAATAGATGGCTAAAATGTGTTTTTTGTTCTTTGAGATGATATTGTTCTATCATGATCTCACCTCTATCTTCCAAATAATAGCTTTTAATATTTAAGTCACCACACTTCTTTACGACATTCAAAAAATTATAACAAGTTTATATAAGCTTAATTTTTGGGCTTATGAGCTTATTTAACTCGGATTATATTTTTATGTATGAGCCAAGTCAAAGAAGCTGGTTTAAACAACAATAGACAATCTGAATAGTTAAAATAACAGTCTTTGAAATTTATCATAATTTCAAATAATGGTTAACTTGGTGTTTCTCACACTTGTATCAGTATTACACTTACATTATTATCATATTTCAGCGCAAAACCACGAAATCCACATCGTCAGTTCAATTCTAATACAACTATTACCTACATAATCATTCTAAAAGCTAAAAGTCTAAAAGGGTAGGTGTTCCTCTTAGCTTATTTGCTAGGCTTATAGGCTTATAAGTTGAACTTACAGCTTAAGTAAGTACATAAGCTTTGATTACATAAACACATAGAACATAAAAATGAAATTATACGCTTTTTAAGTTTCTATAAGATCATAAACCCAGCTATAAAGTGAAACTAACACCCCCTACATTTAAATACAATTATTACACATAATTTCAGCTATACATGTTCAAAAGTGTAGACTTTGTGAGGTCCAAAAACACTCGAAACAACCAACACATAATTACATATTCAAACACACTTGAAACCACCAAATCCAAACAATTTAAACCACATACAAAATTGATTTAATCAAAAACTAATTTATATAAAATGAATCAAACACACGGTAAACCCTAGGTTAGAGTGTTTAAACTAAAAGATCTCGAATGAGTTGAATTTATTAGGTGAAAGAAATAACAGTGAGGGTGTTCTTATGTGTGTTTAAGTGTGTGTGTGTGTGTGTAGGATTGAGGAAAGTGTGTGGGGTTATATAATCTGAATGACACTGATGGAAGTAAATAATGCTCATCTACCACCAGTGTACTTTTTTTTCAATGTTTTAAAAACCGGTTTTCTAATTGATCCGGTCGAGTTATCGGGTTACCAGTTCAACCGGTTCGATCATCGAGTCAACTCGGTTTTGTATAAAAAAATAAATTTATATATTTGCAATAATACAAAAAAAGTATATATATAAATTACGAATATTTCATATGTTTAGCCTAAAAACTATCTAATTAACGAATATAACATGTAAAAATAAATTTACGTTGCAAATATATATAACTAAATTGATTTATATGTAAAAAAACACGAAAAAAATCAAAACCTGGACGGGTCTCAAAAACCGAGTTGACCCGGGTCACTTCAAACCCAGCGGGTCTAACCAGTTTTCGAAAATATAAGACCCGAGTTAATTTGACCTGTTTTTTCAATCGGAACCGATTCAACCGGCCGAGTCAAATCGAGTTTCAAAACATTGCTTTTTTTCAATCTGAAAAAGTGGACCAAAACCTACTCAATTTATTGTTTATTTATGAAGTCACGGATTTGTATTTCAAAAAGCTTGAACATAAATCAAACTAAAAAACAAAACTATTTTGCAGCCTCACACACGTGACCACCAAGTACCAATGAGTAATGACCCTTTGAAAGTTTGAATCATTTTTTGTTTTTAAGATATCAATGATGCTTATGTTATATGAACCCTCTGATACGCCGTTTGAATCTCTTTGGGTTTTTTGCGGTTTTTTTTATTTTTTTTTGTGTTTCATTAAATAAACATGCATATAATTATATACGCGTGTTAAAATAGATTCATAGTTATATGCATGTTAAATGGGTACGTAATCTTCTTTACAATTGGTTATTCATGGATGTTTGCATTTGTTTGCTCATAAATATTTTTGTTGCATTATGTAGTCTGACTAGTCTCCCATGCATTCATGTTTTTGCATAGTTAAAGTTGCTTTTTATATTTTCTACTCATGTATGGCTACTGATGGTTCTAGCTAGTTAAGGCTACTAAATCAAGTGTTATGCAAGTGTTAACTTTCAATCACCTAGCATAGGTATAAACTACTAAATCAATAATACATTAGTGCTTATACTTATGCAAATAAGTTTGTACCATATGAATAGTTTAGAGTATCAAAATACGAAATATTAGTCGCAATGACGTAACGTTGTAAAGTTGTACATGTGTTTCTTGTTTCTAGATGGCCTTGAGTAGTGAAACCGCAAAAGCTTATAATTGGACAGAAGAATCTGTCTTGAAATTGTGTGATTTCTTAATCAAGTTTAAAAAGGGCCGAAATTGTGACTTTAAATGGATGCAACTTCGGCCCGAGTTTGAAAAAATGCATAACATCAAAT
Source organism: Tanacetum coccineum (assembly GCA_026074375.1). Lineage (NCBI taxonomy): Eukaryota > Viridiplantae > Streptophyta > Magnoliopsida > Asterales > Asteraceae > Tanacetum > Tanacetum coccineum. Next base: position 15,402 of record BQNB010037973.1, on the reverse strand, counting down.
TCAATAGCAAAAAATCATTAAAGATCAAATATGACGGGATGAGGAACCAATATACCCTTTGGAAGTGTTAGGATCATTAAAAGTGTTGATTATGTGATTTTGTATTATTTAAGTCATTAGTCTTTCTTTTGATAATGTCAAAGTAGTTTGTAATAAGGTATATTATGCTAAAAGAATGAAATAACATAATTACCAAAGTCTAGGGACTAGAAGTGACAAGTTAGGAAAATAAGGAAGGGAAGCCTCCTTCCATCACCTATAACTACCCCTCTAATCTTCATTAGAGGGTGATGCCTTGTAACTAACTCTTTCATTTTTCCTCCTTTTTTAATAGCATTTAAAATTTGAATACTTGTCATCCTCTACTATTCTATCTATGCTTTCATGATCGATATGTTTGATTCAAGATAAAAGAGACCTATCAAGTGGTATCAATCGCCAATAGAGAATTAGAGTGTTCGATTTGTGAGATTTTTCCACGTCCGAGAAGCGTAAAATGAGGTTTGAAGAATTCGGTTGAAGGTTTTGAGCTTTCGAGATAAGTTTTGGCAGCGAATTCGAGTATTTGGGGTTATCGAGTGTAGTTTTGCATTGTTAGCAGTTCTCGGAAGTGTTATTCTTGTTCTCGGAAGAAGTTTCGCATTCTCGAAAGTGTGGATTCTTGATTTTTAGCAGATTCAGTAGTGATAGTTGTGTAATTTCGATAGAAATATCTTGTAATAGATATATACGACTTTTCGGTTCTATCGAAAATCGTATATTAGGTGTTAAGTCTCAAACTCGGTTTAATCGAGTTTTATAAGGATTCACATTTTCGGTTCTATCGAAAATTGTGAATAAGGTTTAGCTACGTTTAATCTCGGAAATAAGCTTTCAAAGTCATAACATACATTCATTTCACGGTTTTATCGTGAATTAGAGTATTGAAAAACAAAATTTTCAAATTCTGTAAATTCGGAAATCAAATTCGGTTTTATCGAATTTGAATTTAGAGGACTTTTGGATTATCTAGTCATCATAAATTTCGGTTTAATCGAATTTGTGGTTATTAATAATTCATAATTGTTGAATTTTTCAAAATTTGGACCTACCGAGTTTGTAGCTAAATCAAGTTTTAGGTTTTACCGAGTTTGAAGCAAGATTATTTCCAAGTTTGATAAGTTTTTAGATTACCGAGTTTGTTAGTATTTATTGTCCGAGTTTGTGTACTGTTCGAGAAGTATATCGATCTTCAGACTACTTGTTATCCGTGAACAATGTTGTCTGAATTTGACAACTGTTACCGAGTTTGATACTATTCTCACAAATATCACTCATTTTCATTTACAAATATCCAATCTTTGAATCTTAAGACATGTCGACATCCAAAACATACCAACAATCCCTTGTTGATGCCGGTTCTGAGACTAGGCCTCCTATGCTTGAAAGGGGTAGTTATATATCGTGGGCAAGTAGATTCAGACAATATCTAAACAGGAAGAGAGATAACCGGAAGTGGCTTCTCAAAGCACTTGATGAAGGCCCTTATGAGTTTAAGATTTTCACTCCTGAAGGCTCGACAATACCAAGATTGCAAACTGCAGAGGATCTTGAAGGTGATGACTTATTGCTCCATGATGCTGAAATGGAGGTCATGAATATGATTCTACTTTCTATTCCTAATGAGATTTACAATTCTGTGGATGCTTGCACTTCGGCCAAGGATATGTGGAAACGAGTTGAACGTTTGATGAGGGGAACTATACAAAATAAAGTTGACAGAGAAACACGTTTTACAAATGAATTTGATCAATTTGTTGTTGAATCAGGGGAAGCACTTGTTTATGTCTACAACCGTTTTGCTCAGTTAATGAATAATTTGGAAAGAAACAATATGAATTTTCCAACTGTTACAATTAACACAAAGTTTCTGAATAGTTTGTAACCTGAATGGTTGAAATATGTGACTCAAGTTCGTCTTGCTAAACAATTGACAATGGATTCGTTCGATGATCTTTTTAATTATCTTCAGCAATTTAAGAAACTGGTTAATGCTTCAAGAGCAAAGAAGTTAGAAAAGTCTCATGACCCTTTGGCTCTAGTAGCAAACATGGGTTCATCCTCCAGACAAACATCATCTTATTATGTGACACATCCTAAGTCTGTGGTTGATTATGATGATGAGTACCAACAGGATGATGTTCACAACAATTCTAAAGAACCTCTAGTCTCTGCAATGTTGTTACTTGCAAAGGGCATTACTCAAAATTTCTCTAATCCAACAAATAATCATCTTCGTGCTTCATCCAACACTAAAAATCAAGCAATAATTCAAGATGACAGGGTGAATATTCATAGCAGGAATTCTGGTAATACCGAAAGAAATAACATATGAGCATATGTTCAAGAGGAAGTTGTCGAGGGAATGAATGCTCCAAATAAGACTGGAAATGTTCAAAGGACTCTCCGCACTCCGTCTTCAGGTAATACTTCAACTGTTCAATGCTACAACTGCAGTGGAAATAGACATTATGCTAGGAGTTGTCCAAAGCCAAGGGTTCATGACTCAAAGTATTTCATGGAGCAGATGTTGCTGGCAAAACAGGATGAAGCTGGCGTAATTCTTACTGATGAGCAGAATGATTTTCTCTTTGCTGATGCTTCAAGGATGGAAGAAATTGAAGAACTCAGTGCAAACATATGTTTAATGGCCAGAATTCAACCAGCTGATCATACTTCTGATGATGGGCTAAGCTATGAGTCTGCATTTATAAGTGAGGTACAATCTTCATCCGTCGATAAAAATAATGAACAAATGTATCTAACTCATACTAAAATTATTAACAGTACCACTGGTAATGATCAAATTAATAGCAATATTAAATTTGATTCATTCAAGGGAAGTGTTAATAGTGGCAGTGTTAAAAAAGATACACATGTTCCTGATCTATGTGCAATAGAAAAACATGCTAAAAATGCATATCAGGAAGCTGAAAAACAACAAATATTTTCTCAACAAGTCCAAAAACAAAACACGCATTTGACTAGTCAGCTTGAGATGTAAAAAGGAACGTGTTTTTTGGATTTGGAAAGTCAAACAAGGGATCATAATTATCTCAAGGGAATTATCTTGTAAGCTGATGAACGGGCAAAACGTTATAATAAACAAGCTCAGTCTCAATTGGTTCGTGATCGAGATATCATTCGAGATCTCAAAAAACAAAGAGATAAATTAGATTTAGATGTCAAAAATTACAAACGAAAAAATCAAGAACTCTACAAAAGACACAATCTGATTTTAAAAAGGCAGAATGGTGAAAAAAAGAGGATAACGATCATGATACAATTCTAATCTGAGTCCGGGGCCCCCAAACTGAAAAAGAATGTTGATCTGATTTTGAAACTTGGTAATTATTTACAAGGAATGTTTATGCTTGGACCAAAACCACTATCTGTATATGACCAACAATTAAAACATGGTTTGGGGTATCCGAATCCTTATACACTCAAGCAAGCAATTTCAAAGTGTCCAAAATTATATGTTGCATCTAGTTTGGGTAATTTAGAAATTCCTTTGAATGTTAGAGATTCTGAGGACACTCTTGAGGATGCTTTCAAAAGTCAACAAAAGATGAACGAAAAAATAAATGATCCAATTGCTGTTGCGAACAAACAAAATTGTTGGACAATTAATTACAAACAATTAAATGCGCTTTATGAAGATTTTGTTCCTCAAAAAGAGCTTTCTGTTGAGCAAAAATATTTTTCATCATCTTCTATTCCCTCTGTTAAGATTCCGGTTTCAAAAGATATGCCGAGTGAGTCACCTTTGATCAAAGAATTAGACAAGATAAAAGGTTGTTTTGAAAAGCTGTCTGTGCTAATACAACAGAACTGTAAAAGAGCAAGCATTTTTTACACATCACCGGCTGAAATACAAATTAATGATTTTTGTCAAGATCAAGTTAAACCAATTCTTAACGAGTTGAAGGTTTATCTTGACTTCTTTCGGAATCTATTTCAAAGGGATATAAAAGAAATGAAAGATGTTTTTGAGTCTACAGAAAGAGAGCTTGATGAACTAGAAAAGCAAAATGATTTGTTGAAAGATCAACTTTTGGAAGCATCTCTCAAACATGATGTTGAGCTGTGTGTGTTGTTAAATCATGAATGCGTAGATAAGATCTTAAGTGATGAACTTGACCAAGTCAAAAAGAAATCTTTTGAGATTCAAGAGGGTTTGTAGTCTTAATAAAAATTCTTGAATAGATGTACAAGATGTAAAAGCAAAGTGTTTGATTTTGAATTAAGTACAACATGAAAAAGAAAAACATAAATGGGATTCAACCTTCGAGAAATAAAACACAAATCCTCTTTGATTACTCTGGATTCAAAGTTGGAGAAACCTTGAGATGATATAAAGTGTCCTTTGGATTTTAAGTGCAATCTTTGATAAAAGAACGCGACAATGTCAAAATTGAATATCAAAAGCTTTTCGATTCAATCAAAAAGACACGGTCTCAAACTCAAAAGGAAATGGATGAATTAATTGTTCATGTTTCTGAGAAAACATATGCATATGGTGCTATTCGTGCTGGAGAATCATGACTTTGTCCTACCAAATCTGAGTTTACAGACAAGATTGAAAAAGTATGAAAAAAGTAAGTCTGTAAATACTAAGTTGACAAAACAAATGGTTCTCACTCTTCTTTGTGGGCACAACCCCACAAAACAAACACGCTTTTCAAAAGAAACGAATGTTTCTAAAACAGAAGAAAACCATGATGTGTAAAACCGTCACTTTACAGACTGTATCCTAACAAACAAACAGGGGCAAATCAAACAAAAATGTCAATAAAAACCAGAATAACAGATGTTGTCACAACACAAGAATCACAAATAAACAAGACTAAAAAGTGGTTTATCTTCTACAAGAGTGAATGCTACATCTAGAGTTAGAAGACCAATGAGTAAAGATTCAAGTGTTACGAACAGTGTTTTAGTCAACTCTAAGAAAGCAGCAAAAAATGTTTCAGTTTATGTTAGGAAAAAATTAACAAAAAGAATAATTAACATCTACGAAAAGTTATTTTGAATAAGGAGAATGTAATTGATGTTGCTGTTTGCATAATGCTTATCTAATGCGAAAAACATTTGTTATGTGTATCTTGTATGCACAATGGCATTAATATTATAAATTTTAATTTTTACTATCTCTCCTTTCCCTCTAATCCTCTCTCCACCACTCCCTATAATCTCTAGAGTATGCCTAGCTCTAACGCGATGATAAGATGTATACTTGGTATCGAGTGTGAGAGAGCGAGAGCTCTATATGCAACCCACTACCGCAGAGAACGTCACGAGACTACCACACGTATGCGTTCAAATGTTTCTTAGACATTCTCCACTAATTCTAGAACACCAAAATCTTTAGAAACTACTTACGTAGCTCCTAAGACTAGGTTTTCTAAGAAAGAGACACAATCTAGACCTCCTAGATACTACTTCGTTAGTTCCAAATCTAGATTATGTAGAAAGTTCCTCAAAGCAAGGAATAAGGTTTCTAGAGCATCTAAGAGATAAGAAAAGAAATTTGCGCGATAAACCATTAAGCACATTCATAAAGAACAAGATTCGAATAAGTAGAATTTGGCAAAAGTGGTTTGAATCACAACCAAATGTTATTTGGACTCCTGTCAACATAAAACCAAATGTTCATAATACTCGTTCATCTGAGAAACCGTCAGTTTCAACTAAGAAATGGGTAGTCAAACTGCCCAGTTGTCTATGTGTTGTCTCTTCTTGTGTTGCAGGTAGTCCAGATCGTTCTGTGGGTTGTTGACAGTGGTTGTTCAAAGCATATGACGGGTGATCGGTCACTATTAGGAAATTTCATTGAAAAATTCATGGGCACCGTTCGCTTTAGAAATGATAATTTTGCAGCAATCACAGGCTATGGCGATTATATACATGGCAATATCACTATTTATCATGTATATTATGTTGAAAGTCTTGGACATAACCTCTTTAGCGTTGGACAATTTTGTGATGGAGATTTAAAAGTGGATTTTAGTTCCAATATATGTTACGTACGAAATCTATAAGGAGATGATTTGCTCACTGGTGGATGTGATTCTTATTTGTATACTATCTCTATTTGTTTTTTGCTGGACGGACCTCTTGCTGGACTTCCAGAAGCAGCTTATTTACAACCATGCATTGAGTAGCTTTTGGTTCCCATTCATCATGCTGGAGATAAAACGGTCGTCGGGAAGACATCCCTATCCTTTTCTTTGATGAATGTCCATGCTCGTGCTAAGGGAGCCAAAAAGCATGTCGCGGCTCTTCGCCAACTAATGATGGAGATAGTTTATGCGCCTCTGTCTTCCTAGACTTGGGTGGGTGAAGCCAGTACTTTTGCGACCCCTCTTTCTGTTGAGGACTATACCGAAGAAGACACGAACGAGGCCTTGGGGAGTGTTGTTGCCGTCCCCAAGCTTGAGTGTTGTCATTTTTAGTTTTATCTTCATGTCATGACCGTATGTGGTCTGCTGTGGTGGCTAGTTGTATGATTACTTAGATTTTTTCTCTTTTGTTATGCCGTGGCCGTGTGTGGCTATTTCTGTTTGCGGCCTGTATGTAATATGAATATTTGCGTTTTTACCGCGGCCGTGTGTTGGCCTTTTTGTTGCGGTTCTTAGCTTATCATGTTAGACATGTTTTTATGTGGATACTGGTGCGTCCGTCTTATAACGAGGATGTTTTTCACAGGTTATATAATGTTGCTACCTTTTTATTATTACTGTTGTACGTTCGTAATAGATAGTCTTATGAATATTTATGGTTTAGTCTCTCGGTGCCGGGTTTGCAATACCTCTTACACACCTAAGCTAATTTTGAGGTTGCTCAACCTTTATTATACGGAATAATGTAATTGCGGAGCGTGGCTCCTTGCGTGCGCGTCTTAACAATTGACATATCTTTGTAAAGCAAAAATAATTTTAGGCCTTAAAACTTGTGAGGGTAGCTAATCCCCACTTTTCATTAATATTCAAAAGACATTACAAGATAAAGAAAATCAAAATATTGCCCTCCGGAGCATCATACATACCGGGCGGGTGCTTACACTTCACGTATATAACATTTCTTAAGATTACAAATGTTCCATGTTCACGGAAGTTCATTTTCTTTGTGATCCTTAAGCTTGTAGGCTCCCTTTCCTAATGACTCCGTAACTTCATATGGTCCTTCCCATTTAGGGCCAAGTTTTCCTCCATCCTTGGCGTGGCTTGCATCATTGCTATGGTAGACCATGTCCCTCAGCCTGAAGCTTGTGCTTCAGACTTTAGAGTTGTAGTACTTTTCCATCTTAGCTTTACTTTTTGCCTCTTGAATTGCTGCTTGTTTTCTTTTTTCTTCTATGAGGTCCAAGTTTATTTCCAAGGCTTCGTCATTCTTCATCAGGTCTATTTTCGTCGTCCAGAGCGTTGGCATGCCTAACTTTGCTGGTATGACTGCTTCCGTGTCGTATGTAAGTGAAAACGGTGTATCTCTATTGCTTGATTTTATCATGGTGCGGTGTGCCCATAGGACGCGTGAGAGTTCTCCTATCTAATCCTTGCTTCTTTCATCCAATCGAGCTTTGATTCCTTCTCCTAGACTCCTGTTTGCTCTTTCGACTAATTCATTTGCTTATGGGTGCTTCACGAAGGCAAAACAATAGCGGATACACAGTTTTTCGCACCAGTCTTTGAATGGGTTATCACGAAACTGCTTTCCATTATCTGATACTTTTTCCCCTGGTAGGCCAAATCTGCAAACAATGTTATCCCATACGAACTTCTTCACTTGATTGCCCATGATAGTCGCAACAGGCTTTGCTTCAATCCATTTTGTGAAGTAGTCAATAGCTACGATCAAGAACTTGACTTTGCCTGGTCCCTCCGGGAAGGGTCCGGCTATGTCGATCCCCCATTTATATAATGGCCACGGAGACGTAATGGGGAATAAGTTTTGTTGCAGATTTCCCAGAATGGGACGATGGACTTGGCAGTCATTGCATTCCCTTATTAGTTTCCGCGCATCCGTGTGCATTGTTGACCAGTAATATCCCGTTTGGATGGCCTTGGCGACCACGGATCTAGGACCGGAGTGCATGCTACAAGATCTTTTGTGTATTTCTCTAAGGACGTAGTTTGCTTGAAGTGGTCCGACGCACCGGAGCCACTGTCCTAAGAAAGACTTCTTGTATAAAGTTCCATTGATCATGGTGTACCGGGATGCCTTGCGACATACCACCCTTTCTTTCTTTTTGTCTTTCGGAAGGATTTCCTTTGTAAGGTATTCGCATATGGGTGTCATCCATGTTTTCCCTTCCTCCTCCACTATAGCGAGGACCTCCTTCTCATGTATAGACTTTTCCTTTAATTCCTCTATAAGTACTTGCTTACTGAGGTGTGCGAAGCTTGTAGATGCAATCTTGCTTAGGGCATCCGCCGTCTTATTCTCGCTCTGTGGTACTTGTTTGATGGAGAATTCCTTGAAGTTACTTACGAGCGTTTTTACTTTTTCCAAGTACTAAACCATGCCTGACTCCTTTGCTACGTAAGAGCCATTGACCTGGTTTGCTACAAGGCGAGAGTCTACATTTGCTTGAAGGTTTTTTACGCCTATTTGTTCTATGATCTGGAGACTGGCTATTAATGCTTTATACTCAGCTTCATTGTTGGTAGCCTCAAACCTAAACCTCATGGCGTATGTGAATTCAACTCCTTTCGGATATGTCAATATTAGCCCGGCTCTGGAACCATCTATACAGGATGATCCATCTGTAAACAAAGTCTATGGTTCCGGTAATTCTTCTGGCTCTACCATGAGTTCATTCGGGGATTCTTCATCCAGTCGCTCTACGATAAAATATGCCAATATTTGCCCTTTGATCGATGTATTTGTCCTGTATTGGATGTCATATCCTTCTAGCTTAAATTTCCACTTTAGCATCCTCCCGTTGATTTCTGATTTTGACAATAATTGCTTTATCGGCTGATTCGTAATTACAACAATTGTATGTGCCTGGAAGTACCTTTTTAGCCGTCTGCTTGCGCTGAGCAAGGCTAATACCAATTTTTCCATGGGGGTGTAGTTGATGGCTCACAAAGTACATTGGCAATTGCTTGCCTCTCCTTTCTTTCATTAAGACTGTGATGATGGCTTCTTTGGCCACGGCTAGGTATATGATTAGCTCCTCCTTTTCCTTTGGTGCAATCAGCATTGGGAGTTCCGCTATGAGTTTCTTCATCTGTTTGAAGGCTACTTCAGCTTCCTGAGTCCATTGGAAATCGCTCTTCTTTGTGCACTTCTTTAGGGTTTTGAAGAACGGCAGTGATTTTTCAACTGATTTTGACAGAAATCTGTTTAAACTTGCGAGTTTCCCGTTCAACTTTTGTACGTCCTTAAGGCATCCTGGAGACGGTAGGCTAAGGACCGCGTCTGCTTTATCTGGGCATACTTTCAGTCCTTCAGCGTTTACTTTGTAGCCCAAAAACATCCCATCCTGCATTTCGAAGGTGCACTTTTTTGGATTTAGCTTCATATTTATTTGCCAGAGAGTTTTGAATGTTTCTGCTATGTCTCAAATAATTTCTTCTTCCGTATAGCTTTTTATGACCAAGTCGTCGACATATACTTCCAGGTTACGTCCGATCTATTTTTGGAATGCCCTGTCTACTAAGCGTTGATAGGTTACCCCGGTATCTTTGTGTAACAGAATATCCATTGGCTTTGTGATGAATGCTGTTTTTTCTTCATCTTCCTTTGCCATTTTGATTTGGTGGTACCCTTTGTATACGTCCAGGAAGCACTTAAAGGGTATCCGCAGAGAGACTCTACTTTCTAATCTATCTCCGGAAAAGGATAACCATCCTGAGGGCATGCTTTGTTTAGATCTTTGAAATCCACACACATTCGCCAACTCCCATCGTGTTTCTTGACCATGACCGGGTTGGATAGCCAGCTAAGATAGTGGACTTCTTTCATGATTCCGACATCTACCAATTTTTCCACTTCCTCCTGGATGGCTTTATTTATTTCCGGCGCTTGCCCCCTTTTCTTTTGTCTGACAGGTGGGCACCTCTCTCGTACATTTAGGCGGTGCTCCGCCATGTGTCGCGGGACGCCCGTCATATCAGCTGGCTTCTAGGTAAAGACATCTAGGTTTTGTCTAAGCAAAGCACATAGTTCTTTGCGTCCTTTTTCTGTTAGGGTAGATCCTATGGCTATTGTTTGCTCGGGGTATTCAGGATGAATGACCACTTTTATCTTCTCCTCCAACACCTGACTGGTCACGGGGTGTTGTGTGCTAGGTCCGAAGATCATTGCACATTCCATCGGGATGACTCTGCTGCTTCGTATCGTTACCGTTCCTCCTTTTACCGGGAATTTTAACATTCCGTGTGCCGTGGATGGTACGACACGGATCTTTCTTATACCCGTTCTGCCTATTATTCCATTGTGTTGAGATGGTGACCTGATAACCATGAAGTTCATCCATGCGGAAGTGGAATGCACTTCGTCACCTATCTTTACTAGTAAGGATATCTGGCCTATCGGCCAAATGGTTTCTCCACTGAATCCTATGAGTGATGTGGTAGCTGGGATCATCTGGCTTCTTATTTTTGGCCAGAGCCTGACGAAGCAATGTTCGTATAGAACTTCTGAGGACGCTCCTCTGTCCACGTATATCTGGTGTACGAAGTGCCCTCCTATTTCAGCTTCGATGATCATTGGTCCTTCTGTTCCGTCTTCCTCTCCTAAAGACGGAAAAGAGATTATTGTCTCCGGAGAGAAACTTTGGGTGACCCTTTGTTTGGCTACCCTCTCTCATGGTTGAATCATCAAGATGGTAGGGGTTTGTCTTTTCTGGCCGTTTCCCCCTTCTTTTGTGCCTTTGGCTTGTCGCTCTGCTTTAATTCTTTAATGAATTGTAACAATTTGTCTGACTTGATCATTTTGTCTATCTGCTTCCTCAGCTACATGCATTCGTCCGTGCTATGCCCCGTACCCGCGTGGAATTCACAGTATTTGTTCGGATCCCTTTCTTCCGCAGGAGTTACCATTGGTGGTGGAGCCTTAAATTTTCCTTTTTCTAAAGCAAAAATTTCTTTTGGGGTTTTCGTAAGGAGTTAAAACCTATCTGGCTTCCGATCCGATCTTTGCTTATTTTTAAAACCCTTCTTAAAATTTGGTTTGTTTCCTCCTTCTGGCTGTTTCCACTGCGCGGGTGCTTTTTTCCGACTATGACTGAATGCGGCAACTTCCCTTTGCAGAAAAGACATAGTCACCCTATACATTTCATCCATTAACCTCAGAATTTTCTCGTATAAAATCTTGATCAACTCGGGGTGGGTTATACCGTGCATGAATCCGGAGATCTTCATGCATTCCGGCGCTCCTTCCTCATCTAGGATTTCTGCTTTGTATCTTTCCATAAAGTCCTTCGTGGATTCTCCATCTCTTTGCTTGATATGATGTATCTCCACCGGATCCTTGATGTGTTTTGTTTGTTGGAGATTATTTTCCCTGAATGCTGTTCTTAAATCTTCATAGTTGTCAATGGATTCCCTTGGGAGTTTGTCGAACCAAACTCTAGCGTTTCCAGTGAGCGTTGAGTTAAACATGTGACACCATGTTGGCATTTCCCACCTCTCTATCTTTGCCGTGGCCTGGAATAGCTTTAAATGATCTTTCGGATCTCCGCTTCCATCATATGTATTAACGTGGCTGGGCATCCTTGTCCTTGGGAAATTGAAATGCCGGATATGAGGTGTGAAAGGGTTTCTTTCCTCACACGTCCAAGGCTGAGAGAGATCATCTTCATAGGTTTTTGACCTGTGTCTTCTTGATTTGGACTTCCAGTTACCTCTCTCACTGTCTTTACTTTCCGAATGTCCGCCAGTTTCCCGGGATGACGTACACCTATGATGATGCTTCTTTGGTTGTACCTCGGTTTCCTTTTCGTGGGAACCCTGATGGCGGCTGTCAGAACGTGTAGATGCACTTCGTTCTTTTCCTCCCAACCTATTGAACAAACCACCCTCCTTCCGCGGCCTGGGCCTAGGTGAAGGAGGTCTATTTTGTTTAAGTCTTTTAAAGACACTGGCAACTGATGACGGGCTCCGGGAGCTCCTATTTCCATGCCTCCTTTTTGGCTCTGTTCTGGCGGTTGGCGTCCTGGATTCGGAGTAATGCGACTCTTCATGATTTCTTTGATTTTTTCGGGTCTCGTTGCCGTAGAGTAGGCGTACCTTTACCGCATTAAGCTTATCTTGCTGCTCTTTTCTTTTTGCATCTTTTCGGCAATGAGTGACAAGAGTTGGTGGTAGTTTCTGTCGTACAATTCTCTTAGGACCTCGTCAAGCGTAGGCTCTTCGAGACCTTGTGGGCCACTTCTTCCCCCAATGTTCCGTACGGTGGACGTGGGAACTGTTGGGGTGTGTTGTTCGTGAGTGCTCATGATGAGTATTTTAGAAAACGTGGTTACGTTGCATTCCCACGGATGGCGCCACTTGTTAGTACAAAATAAGTTTAGGGTTTAGAATAGGACTCAAAATTATACGTCGGGTCAAGTTCCCGAATGATTTGAGCATTAGATCTTGTACTAGAGTAAGAGAAGTGATGATTTCCTGCATAATCAAATAAATAGTTAGTCTTACCGAAGGGACGGACCCCACTGTTAGACTCCGGCGTGAAAGTAAGTAAACATGTAGAGAGAGAAAGTATGTGTATGTAGAATGAGAAAATCTTACTGTTCATTGTGTCAGAAGGTCCCTTTTTATAAGCGAACGAAATATTAGGGTTTCCTAATATTTTGTTTGTTTAGTTAGTGGCCATAGTGCGTCTCTTGTCGGGCAAGGTTCCGTAATAACCGTATGTACGGACGCGTGTGCTTTCCGTGGACGGAAGTATCCTATAGTTAGGTCCGCGTCCGTTTTGTTGTGTCCGGGCCTGACCAATGCAGGATTGGGTTTAGTTTCGGCCCATGACTGCTAAGTTGGGCCTAGAAGCCCAAGTGATAGTGTGGCCCAAGCCTAAAGGCTTGGTATGCCTACTATACGTCATCAAGTCCCCCCAGTCTAGTATGATATTACCTGTGGACCATGTCTCGCGTGCGGTGATCAGTGCTAGACTTCAGGTTCCTTTTTAATGATTTTCTGCCTTTCGTGGTCATGTGTCTTCTCCGCGAAGCTTCCTTATCAAGTTGGTGACGTTGAGGTGACGTGGACCGATGTTTTCCATTTATCTTCTAACTGATGTGACATATGTACAGCTTTTTTAACTGTTTCGTAGGCGAACCCCAACCGTTGATCATGTAAGTGTGTCACACGTGTCATCATCTGGCTGTGGGTAGATATAAATACACCGAGGGTATAAATACCCCCTCCTATTTTTACTGTTTCCTTTTCCACAACTATACTTTCCACCATTGTTGATTTCTTCGAGCTTTTCATCTTTATCACATGTTCGCACCTAATTTTCTTCTTTTTTCTAAGGTTCTTCGGATTTCAGGTTTGCATTTTTTCTCATTTAACCTCCCAAATGGCTAACTTTGCTGCTAAATATTCTATTATGACTCAAGAAATGGTAGATAGCTTTTGTGATAACTTTTATATTCCGGCTGAGGTGCACCCCACTGCTGCAGGGCGTGATAAAACCATTACCCAATTTCCAGTCGGCAAAGTAGGTGTATATAGTAAGCTCTTTGATGTTTGTGGCTATAGGATTCTGTTTACAAAGTTTTTTATGGCCGTCCTTAAATACTTCCGTGTGCATATTTCTTAATTATCGCCTTTTGGCGCAGCCCGGGTGTCCCATTTTGAAGTTCTGACGCGTGTACTTTAATTTCCCCCTTTAGTGACCGTGTTTCGCGCTTTTTACACCCGTACATATAGTGACGGGTTGTTTTCATTTGCTAAGCGTTCTACTTCGGCTCCGTCTTGTTTTCCAAAACCCCCGGACTCCATACAAAATTGGGCGGACCATTTTTTTCTGAGTTGACTCTTGCGTATTTCCCATTTCCTTCCTTTTATATACGGGAGGTGTCCTAGGAAAGGATTCGGCTCCCCATCTTACTGCTCGTCAAGAGAGAACCGTAAAACTTCTTGAAAGCCATAAGGCTCCTTTCTGCCGGTATCCGAAGTGCTTCTTATGCTTTGTGGGTTTGAGCCCTTACTATCCTTTTGATGAAAATTCTTATTCGGCTTTTGAGCGTCCTAACAGAACGGGTGGGTGTTGTTTCCTTTTAGTAGTGGTACTTTTATATTATAAAACCTGATTATTTGATGTTTATTTTGCAGATATGGGCTTGTTGGATTTTATCAAGACTGCTGACCCTCGGAAGGTCCGGGCGGTGGAGGTTCAGAAGGGAGATGATCAGGTGACATTGCTAGAGAGTACCCGACATTGCTTCATGCCTCTGGTGATTCCTGCGGCTGGGGGTAGTAGTTCTGCCGCGGCCACGGAGATCCCTGCTCCGACTAAAGGAGGGCAGAAAGATGTTGCTAAAGAGAATGCTTACCTAGAGTTAGCGGACCCAGATGAGGGTACGACTATGGTGAGGCAGAGTGAGGAGGAGGTTGTTGCGGAGCAGTCCAAGAAGGTTAAGAAGAGAAGATTGCAGAAGCAGGGCGATGTTCTTCCTGCTAAGAAGTTGAGGGCAGATCACCCTGCCCTTGCTTCCGGCACTGGTGGTAAAACTCTTGCCGGTCTAGAACAGATTAGGCTGGCAGGTTCTCATTTGCCGGACCGGGAACAGCTTGTTATTCCCTTCGTTGCTCCCCCTTCTCAGGAGAGTGAAGTTTTTTGGATTCTTCTGCCCGAACGAGCCTCTAGATCCTTACTACTGTGGGGAGGTATGTATACGCATCCTTAAGTACTTTCTGAATTTTCGCACCTTTTCTTAATCGTTGATTTTTTGTTTATCCTTACAGTTCTAGAACTTTGAGTGCTCCGGTAGATACTGCTTACTTTCTGAATTTCCGCACCTTTTCCTTATGACTCATAATGATTACTTTCTGGTAGAGGTCCGGACTCAGGATTTACCGTACGTAACATATGTTTCAAAGGAGTTCATACGTCATTAAAATTAATGCTTTTAAGATTGAAAGTCTTTATATGTATCTTGTAAGAAAATTAACTTATCTTCCTACTTCATGTGTTTAATGATCATCAAGAAGAAAAAAAGTGGTGTATAACTAGACGTGCGCAAACCGGTTAACCAGTTCGGTTCGGTTTCAGTCAAACAGGAACCTGTTTCGGTCAACGATGTAACATTTCTCATTTTCATGTCATTGTACGACTATATTAATGATCACTATTTATTTTAGTCTGATACGCGTTTACTTTTAATATTTACTTTTAAGCTAAACC
>BQNB010037972.1:29939-49068 GCA_026074375.1 Tanacetum coccineum | reverse complement strand
ACAATTATAATGAAAATAATAATAATTCAAATGTTATGGTAAAAAAAATTCATCCATGTTATTAAAAGAATCACATTATTATAACATTTAAATTAGATATAATGCCATATATAAAAAAGGCGATAACCCGACAATCATCGTCATGGTTTGTGTCTTCATTCATGATCATCTTTAGCATCATCGTTGTAAAACCCTAAAATCAGAACAAGTGCAAAATTACCAAAATGCCCCTAATGTCAGAAAATTTAATAAAAGCATGAATAAAATTCAATCAAGTGTTATAAATTATAAAATACATCATGTGACAAGTATGAAAAAAAATTTAAGATTATAATAACTTATATTATGCAAGAAAAATAATAAATATTATATATGTAGTTATTTAGCTGAAATTATGTATTATTATATACTTATACAAATAAATTAAATACATTAAATCAAGGATAATATTAAGATAAATTTTAATAATAATAAAGATCAGATTTTAGTCCACTCTCAACCCAAAATTTCGGCATTTTCCTTGTATATCTTTTTATATACCATTTTCATTTGTAAATATCTTAAAAACCATTTCCAAAACCCTAAACAATTAAAGTGGCGGCTCCATAATTTTTTCAAGGCAAGGAACGATTTTTATAGGGTTCTTGGGAGTACAAGGGAGCTAAGAAAATTATTGGTTCATTGGTTTGAAGCTTGATTCGATTTATGGTGTTCTTTTGAATTCGAAATACCTAGCCGAACTCAATAATTCATAAAATCATCCATAATTATTCAAGGTATTTTTATAACTCATTTTACATTATATACATCTGATATGTTCATGAGAAAAATTACCATGCACGTTATTTTGATTTATTAAGCTTAAACATGATCTAAACCCTAAATAATTGCAAGAATTGTATTCGGCTCTAAATAAATTTATACTTTCGATTTTATAATTTTTATGACTTGTATATATCATGTATGAACCAGATAAATTGTTAGAAAAATTGTATAAAAGATTTAGATAATTATTGTGGAATTTCTAATTCTTGCCGATTTTGAATTGTATTTAAAACTGAGGGACTAAAAGTGTAAATTATGAAAAGTACAAGGTATGATCAGTAATTAAAGTATTAAGTATGAAAATACCATATTTGATATTATAAGGGCTTGTGTTGCAAAAATGGATAATTAAAGATTATGTTTAATTAAATTAATAACTAAAAGGATTAATTACGTAAATTATGTAAGATCAAGGATTTGGATTGTAAATACAGAAATGGAAACCTGCTAATTATAGAAACTTACTATTTATAGAAACCTGCTATTTATAGAAACCTGCTATTTATAGAAACCTGCTATTTATAGAAACCTGCTATATATGGAAACCTGCTATTTTTGGAAAGTCTATTCTTAGAAAGTCTATTTTTGGGAAGTTTAATTATGGAAACTTATTAAATCAGGAAGTTATCATTTATGGAAAGTTAATTAAGGAAAGTCTATTTTTGGAAACTTACTATAATTAGAAGCTGCTATTTTTGGAAGTACCCAATATAACAAGAATACTAATTATGAAACATACTAATCATGGAACATGTTAATCATGGAACGTACTGATCAAGGAATCATGCTAATTATAGAAAGTTACTAAAAATAGAAAGTTACAAAAAATGGAAAGAAACCTTAATCATGAACAAGTAACTTATATATGTCCTTTAACATGTAGATCGCATTAAGCAGGAGTAGCTTCCATCTTCTTATCCATCTCTTTCCGTTACTGCTGGACATAAGGTACGGATATTCCGTCCTTTCAGTAAGGACATTCTTTCTTTTCATGATTCATCCCCAGAACTGCTATGCTTCCCCATTTTTATGTCTTTTGCCATGATCCCTTACATGTTGATTTCATGACTTATTCTATTGCCCGAGCTATATATACGCATGACCATGATTTACATGACTTACCACCTAGTCATGGAGGTACCATGACCGTGACACATGAGGCACCTGTGTCACGACTCTTTCGCGTTGAGAGTGATTTCACGCGGCGTCCCTTTTCATGTTACCAGATTATATTTCATGTTTGGCCATTATTATTCAGGGGCGTATGGGTGCATCCTAGTTTACATGTTTACACGTTCATGGTGATTGGTTGGTGTGTGCTCTACATCCCATCACATTGGAGCTGATCCCTCCACCCATATTATTATAAGAGGTCACCCCTCTATTACATGTTGAGGCAGCCCCTCTATTATATGCATGTATTCACGACATTATTATTATGACATGTATGATTATATGAGCTCGTGGGCATTCCTTATTATTTATGTTTATACTATCCATGATATTTCATGACATCTTTACTTCGTATTACCATGCTTTACATGTTTATTTCCTATTCTTCATGACGCATTCTCCAGGTTTCCTCATGACACTTTTGATCTTTCCGCTACTTTGTATTTACTATCCAGGATTCATACTTATTAATTACATTGTTATTATATCCGTTCACTGAGCGTTATGCTCAGCCGTATTTTCTTTCTCTTTCTTATACGGCAGGTATCTAGAGGGAGATTGGGCATGAGAGAGTGTGTGCTTAGGAAGTGACCTATTTAGCTTCCTTTCTTTATATCGCAGACATTTTGATGTGCTATACTATCTTGGACACATGTTTCGTCCTTTAGACTTCTTTTACGTTATTCATGTTGATCTCATAATTGGGAGCCGATGTTTGATTCCGGCTTTCCACCTTGTCCTATGTTATCATTTATGACTTTATGCCTTTATTATGCTTTGATATGACACCATGATTATGACGTTTCGGCCTCCTTTCCGGAGTGGGTCGTTACAATTATGGTATCAGAGCTAAAGGTTTCGACCTGTAGGCTCTAAAACTTGACCTGTGAGGATTGGGTAGACATTAGGTTCCTTCAGAATCGACGTGATTTTAATTTTTTTTTCCATACCAGCTTATGTACACACATTGTAAATTTGGAAGATATACACAAGATTTCAAACCCTCTTTATCCTCCTTAAAACCTTCGGTTAAAAGCCCACATCTTCTTTGTATACACCTTCGACACCACATGATATATATGGTAATTCTTTTCGTATTCTACTTTCCAACGCCTACTTCTTTTCTCGGTTTTCTTCCCACGCCATATACAAACTTCATCTTTTAATCACTATGCAAGATACCTTCCCCAAAATTCCATTACATAAACATGTGACATTCATATTTGACTAGTAAAACTACCTTATCTTTGTGTATAAGTATGACACTCATCATACCTGTTCTTCACAAGCAAGACTCTCGTCCAAAACCCTACAAGTTTTAAACCTCACAAAGCCTTGTTGTTTCCAACCAAACTCAGCCAAACCCACTTCTTTTAAGTTTACATCACACATGAAATCATAAACCCTAAAAGTTCTAAACCCTAGATTCGTCACTGTTGGTTTTCTTTTCTAGTCAATAATCAATAAAGAAAGGGTGTTTTATGTGGTGTACAAGAGCATCAGTGGGACAAGTATAGTGTGGAACGGTTGGTTTTGAATTGGGTCTAAATTCAGCGGGCATAAAACAATTAGGGTTTTTGGTTGGTTCAAGTTTAGGCCACGGTTTTCCTCCAAGATCTTTATGAGTCATACATTCGTGTTAATTGCTATTCAATTATTTATGCATTCTTGTGCCTAGGATCGTTGTGCTTGAGCAACATATGTTTTTATGGCTAACGCAAAATCAAATATGAAAAATCTTACATGCTCCTGATAACCGAATAAAATGTAAGCCGCTTTAGTGTTGGTGGTTGTTTATCACGCGGAGGATCATTAAGGAGTTGATGCATGCGCTAATGCCCCCCCCACCCCCCCCCGTCCGAAGAATAATTCTAGAATGCCGAATTGATTATGTTCAAAAACCTAGTCTAATTGTGGTAATCATTTCCACAACTCACTTTTTATTTTTTACCACCTCTGACAATGGGTAATGTGAGGTGATAAAGATACAACCTGTAAAAGTTGCCGGCCCCCACTAAATCTAGGACTAGTTGGCCATTATAGGTTGACTCTACTTTAGTTTACTTTTGCAATTTTCATCGACTAAAATGGTTGAGAAACGAATAAGTTATATGGTCTCAAAGTTGTAAAACTGCCACATTTAAACCCCTTTTGAATAACAGCCAACGAGCCGGTTTTCTAAACTCAGCGCATGCTGATATCAAACTCAGCGCACGCTGATAAATAACATGACACACGCACACCTTTTGACCCATTTAACCTTGGAATTTAAGACAGGAATAGGGGGTAATTTATAGTCACCATAGTGAGCTTCATATAGAAATTCGAATCATCAAAAATGGCTAAGAAAAGGACTTGCAATCATGGCCCAAAGTTAGTACTGTTGTCACGCAGTTAGTACTTCTAGCATGCAGTTAGTGTTGTTGACCGAAGGCTCGACCCCCCTACTTTGATCTCGTTTTTGACCTGGATAGCGACCCCGTCATGCAAAGTTATAAAATATGACTGATAACCAGTAGGTCATAGATTAATGAGGTATTTTTGTTTTTGCCTAACTTTGAGTATCGAGTCTACAACCTAACTTTAAAAGTCTGACCTCGCAAATGATATAAGCCGAAGTAACTCATTATTTTTCTAAGTGTAAAGGCTGTCTTGCGACCCACACATGTTTAGCCTCATTTTTACACATTAAACGACCAATTTAGACAAAGTTCACTTAACGAAAGTTATAGACTACCCAACGAAGATTTCAAATATGTTTTTACTTTTCAATATTGTCAATTAACGAACCCATAATTTAATTGAAAAACTCTACGACACCTCATGTTAAAACTTAGTAATATATAAGTTTAACTCAAAAAGTAAACGTCAACGTTCGTCTAATTATTTAACACACTTAGAGACCAAACCAAAGGCCGATCTAAACTAACATTTTAAAATATAACGGACCTAATATTTTAAAATATCTGATATCGTAGTTTACATGTTTAATAATAATAGGACATGACCTATTAAATTTGGCCAATTTTCATGAAAAGTCAAAATTATAAACAAGCGATATTTTCTCAAACTCAAGCACACACTAGGGACAAGATTGCAAGTATTTATATTATTATTTTTCCGTTTAGTGAATATGAATTATTTATTCATAGGTTGCGGATAAAGGCTTTTGCAACGTTTTTCGTGCCACTACTTTGCTTCTACGTTATCATTACTCGATGTGAGTTTATAGTCCCCATCTTATACTTTTCAATCATTTATCAAATCTCGGGGATGAGATCATGTTTGTTTTACAAAATGGATGCAAGTACATTTTAATTCAAATATTACGAGTTTGCCTAAGTAGCTATAACCCACTATGCCCTTCATCATGAACTGTTAATTGCATATATGTAATTGTTAATTGCATTATGTGAGCGCGAATGTTATGAATAGATCTATTTGGGAATTAACATCCCCGTTTGGGCAAGTAGCGCTTGCTAGTATTCCGCTTGAACGAAATGACGAACGCATACCATGTCGGAATCATAGATGTTACGGGTTGAACATCTACATTGGGCATATCATTTATATGTAGTTGATACATACATTGTTGAGCTTCAGTGTCATGAGCTTAGTGTATTTCGTAATACATTTTTGTGATATTGTATTTGTTACTCTATTACAGGGAAATCTTGCCATCCGCCTCATTTAATTTATAAACCTATAAATTCACCAACATTATTGTTGACGTTTTAAAACATGTTTTCTCAGGTACATAAGTGCTAGGTGCTTACTTGATGTGCATTGGAGTCCAAATAATACAAGATTACTTTTCAAACGACACTTAGAGGTCGTTCTCTCATAACTGGTGCAATGGTATTATGAAGTAACGCTCCCAGAACATTATTTCCGCTGCGACCCATTTTGGGGGTGTTACGTGGGGTGTAATCTAATCACCCATCTTTCAATAATGCATCAGGTTTTGGTGCTTCCCCGTCACTTGCTTTTGGAAGCTGCTTTTGGAACATGTTCAAACCTAGCCTTTGGAACTGCTTCCTCACCAATTGGATGTGTTTCCTCGTCACATGCTTTTGGGAGATCAAATCCTGCTTTTTGAATACCTTCAACCCAGCATTTGGAACTACTTAATAGAGTAATAAAAATCCTGTGGTCCATTCTGATCTAGCCAAGAAGAAACTTGCTGAAGTAAAAAAAGAGAACATCGATGCAATGATACTAAACTAATACAATTTATGTATTTCATATGCTGTATTTGTGGTTTTCAAGTGTTATTTTGCTTATATTTTAGTTATAAATTTGATCAGGTGGATGAAGGTGTGACACTTAACAAATCCAGTAATTCAGTAAGCCAAACATGAGTGCATATTATGAACTTATAAACCATAATCGAAAGTCATGACCTAACTTACCGTGAATTCTGGCGAGCTTCCTTAGATAGACCCCTACGAGGAGGTTGCCCAACAAGGGCAGGCACACCCACTGTCACCTACTTATGTACCTGATCCCATGGAGTTGGACGAGCATGTACCAGTATACGTTCTGGAGCCAGAGCACCTGGAGTACCATGCACCATCAGATGATGACATTCAAGTCGAGGATCAGCCTTATTGATGCCTATGATGCGTCACAACCGACTAATAGCTGAGTAACCTGATACATTGTTGACTTGGATTCAATAGAGGAGGATACTGATGAGGATTCTATTAATTATCCAGATGAGCCTATTGATGGCGAGGAGGAAGACGATGATGATCCCGAGGAGGATCCCGAAGAGGATCCTAGTGAGGAGCATGAGCCCTAGGATGACGACGATGATGATGATACGGATGATGAGGATGAGGAGCCCACTGAGGTGGACCGAGACAGGAGAGCACATAGCTCCGTTGACTCTTCCTTAATACCTATTGATGACCTTGTTCCTCAAGCTGGGGATACAGAGCATTTGAGACTAGACTGATGAGATCTACCTACACCTGGAAGCACCTCAAATTAGGGTCCCTTTTTCTTAGACACGTCTCCGTAGGGCATGGAAGACTGTCAGACTTGAGCCACCCATGTCAGCATCCATGGAGGCACGCATTGCTTAGCATGCTGTCACACCTATACCATCCACCAGCCCTGCCTATGACCAGGCACCACTAGGTCATAGGGCAGCCATGATTAGTATGAGAGATGACATCCGCGAGGAGGACATGCCACCTCGGAGGAGATTTGTACTTACTGCTCCCCCACCTGGGTGTGACTAGCAAAATTCTTCTGCTGCTGCTACTATAACCACCAAGAAGGTCATATGATTTTGTTGTATACTGTTGAGGTAGCAAGTTAGATTCGTAGTCCTTGGGTATGATGACCCCCCCCCGTACTGTGCTAGACTGCTGACAAGATAGAGGCTTTGGTTATGTTAGAGCTTTACAGGCTTCTGAGCATAGGATGATGACTTCCATTAAGGAAGTTAACTTGAGGGTCAGCTACCAGGCACAGGTTCGCAGGCAAGAGAGTGAGGATTTCTATACACAGCTGCATGACGCTCGGACTGACCGCATACACATTAGACTCGAGATTGATGTAGTGAGAGGCCAGAGGACCGCTTACGAGATAGAGTTGCATGAGGTACGCCAGGCTTACCTTAGTTTCGAGGCTCAGAACAGGGCATTATTGGCGCGACTTGAGACACTAGAGACTCACATGAGTCGTATAGAGTGGCAGCGCCAGAGAGCTGAGGATGATGCAGTCAGACAGATGATGTGTACCCATGTACTAGAGGCTAGAGCTCATATTGATAATGGGGAGGACACCAGGCAGTTCCAGGTATTGTTCTTTCATTTCTACTATCTTGTATAGTCTATTATGTTTTTATGGGTAACTCCGCTAATAGACTCTAGACGTATTTTCATTTTCAAAACTGAGATCATTAGTGGCATTTGTATTCAAACAAATCATGTATAGTCACATTATGTTATGAAATGTTGATGTTTTATGTTATGAGTGACATCATTTATATTTATTCACTCTCCATTGTGTTGTGGTGTAGTTATTACTATCATACCCATTTGAATCGACATTGTGATTATATCTCACGTACATTGTATTCTTGTGATTAATAGAATCATCCTTGTAACAAGACAAGGAACAAACGACGCCATGACTCCAGAATCCATTCAAGCCATGATCGAAATCGGAGAATCCAAAGAAACTCCTACCCACACTCAGGATGATGCAAGCCAAAATTCGGTGGAGGACTCAGAAGGCCTGTGCAACCTGCACGTATTTGTTCCTACGCCGATTTCATGAAATGCCAACCCTTGAACTTCAAAGGAACTGAAGGCATTGTTGGCCTGTCTCAATGGCTCGAAAAGATGAAATTGGTATTTCACATTAGCGGTTGTGCCATTAACAATCAAGTGAAGTTCGCTACCTACACTCTTCTAGGTGCTGCACTAACCTGGTGGAATGGCCATGTGAGAACCTTAGGTCATGATGCTGCCTATGCTATGACTTGGGGAACTCTCAAGAAGAAGTTGACGGACAAATATTGTCCAAAAGGTGAAATCAAGAAACTTGAAATTGAACTGTGGAATCTTAGGGTCAGGGGAAACGATGTTGCAGCCTATACTCAGCGTTTCCAAGAACTAGCCTTGATGTGCACCAAATTTCTTGCTGATGAGACCGAAAAGGTTGACAAGTACATCAGTAGACTTCCTGATAACATTCATGGGAATGTCATGTCTGCAAGACCTAAAACTCTTGATGATGCTATCGAGTTGGCCAACGACTTGATGGATCAGAAACTACGCACTTATGCGGAAAGACAGAATGACAACAAAAGGAAGGCTGATGATTCATCAAGAAACAATCAACAACCCCACAAGAAGCAAAATGTAGCTAGGGCATACACTGCTGGCCCTGGTGAAAAGAAGGCTTATACTGGAACTCTACCTCTGTGCACCAAATGCAATTACCACCACACCGGGCAATGTGCACCCAAATGTGGAAACTTCAAGAGGTATGGTCATGCTACCAATGATTGTCGGGTCAATACCACCACCAACAACAACAACAACAACAACAACAATAAGAATCAAAAGGCAGGAGCATGCTATGAATGTGGTAACACCGGTCACATCAAGAAGAACCGTGGGAATAGCAACGGGAATGACATAGCTCAAGGAAGAGCTTATGCTTTGGGAGGAAGAGATGCTAGCCCAGACTCTAACGTCATCACGGGTACGTTTCTCCTCAACAACCGTTATGCTACAATTTTGTTTGATACTGGTGCGGATAGGAGCTTTGTATCTAATACCTTTAGTGCCTTGATTAACATTACCCCTACTACGTTAGAAAGTCATTATGATGTAGAATTAGCCGATGGGAAAATCATAGGAGTTAACACCATAATTCGTGGTTGCACTCTAAACTTCATGAACCACCCTTTCAACATCGACTTGATGCCGGTCCCACTCAGTAGTTTTGACGTCATTATTGGGATGGACTGGTTAACAAAGTATCATGGAGTGATCATCTATGACGAGAAGATTGTACGTGTTCATAGAAGAGAGATGTTAATTTTTCAAGGCAATAGAAACAACCAAAGGGAAGAATCCCGACTAAATATCATTTCGTGCACTAAAGCACAAGTGTATTTGTCAAAGGGATGTGATGTCTTTTTGGCACACATTACCATGAAAGAAGACAAAGACAAGTGGAGGGGAAGCGACTTGAGGACGTCCGATTGTAGAGCCCTTTTCCTGAAGTTTTTACCCTAAGTCTTTTCCCGGTATTCCACCAGCTCGACAAGTTGAGTTCCAAATTGATTTGAATACCTGGTGCTTGCACCTGTAGTCACGGGTTCCTTATTCATTGCACCATCAGAAATGAAAGAACCGGCGGAACAACTTCAAGAACTATCCGACAAGGGATTTATAACACCTAGCTCTTCACCTTGGGGAGCCTCGGTCTTGTTTGTCAAGAAGAAGGATTGGTTCGATTTCCAATGTGCATACGATTATCTGGAACTGACAAGCAATATGAAAGCACCGTTATCCACTTCTGAGAATTGGAATGACTTGTTTCGATCCAACTTTAAGGGTCGAGTGTCTACTTGAAAATCGACTTACGATTAGGTTACCATCAGTTGAGAGTTCGCAGAGAATACATCCCCAAGACCGCGTTTAGGACGAGTTATGGGCATTATGAATTTCAAGTAATGCCTTTTGGTTTGACAAACGCACCTGCGGTATTTATGGACCTCATGAATCGGGTGTGCAAACCTTATTTGGATAAGTTTGTGATTGTCTTTATCGACGATATACTAATTTATTCAAAGAACAAGGAAGAGCATGAAGAACATCTCAAATTAATTTTGGAGTTGCTTAAGAAGGAGGAGTTGTACGTAAAATTTTCCAAGTGTGAATTTTGGATTCCAAAAGTACAATTCTCGGACACGTGATTGATAGTAAAGGAATTCTCGTAGACCCTGCAAAGATCGAGTCAATTAAAGATTGAGCATCTCCTAAGAGTCCAATAGAGATCCACTCGCCGGTTATTATAGAAGGTTCATTGAAGGTTTCTCCAAGATCGCAAAGTTCATGACTAAACTAACTCAGAAGAATGTGAAGTTCGACTGGGGATAAAAGGAGAAAACTGCATTTCAGTTGATCAAGCAGAAGCTATGTAGCGCACATATTCTGGCCTTGCCTAAAGGATTAGAAAACTTTATTATTTATTGTGATGCTTCGCATAAAGGATTGGGTATTGTGCTTATGCAAAACGAGAAGGTTATAGCCTATGCCTCTCGACAACTAAAAATTCACGAGAAAAACTACACCACTCATGACCTAGAACTTGGGGCTATAGTGTTTGCCCTTAAGATGTGGAGACATTACTTATACGGGACAAAGTGTACCATGTTCACCGACCACAAGAGCTTACAACATATCCTTGACCAAAAGGAGTTGAACATGAGACAACGACGATGGTTGGAGCTTCTTAGTGACTACGATTGTGAAATCCGCTACCACCCAGGGAAGGTGAAGGTAGTTGCTGATGCATTAAGCATAAATAAAAGGGTTAAACCTTTAAGGGTCCGATCCTTAGTCATGACTATTGGCTTAAACCTTCCTAAATAAATCCTAGAAGCTCAAACCGAATCATTAAAACCTGAAAACCTAACTGCTGAAGATGTTGGAGGTATGCTCCGACAAGACCTTACAAAGGAAAGATTGAAACCCCGTGCGGACGGAACCTTATGTCTAAACAACAGGAGTTGGTTACCGTGTTATGGTGACTTAAGGACTCTAGTCATGCACGAGTCTCATAAGTCAAAATATTCTATTCATCCGGGTTCTGACAAGATGTACCAAGACTTGAAGCAGTTGTATTGGTGGCCTAACATGAAGGCGAATATTGCCACTTATGTTAGCAAGTGTCGACTTGTTCTAAAGTCAATGCAGAGCATCAAAAACCTTCCGTTTTACTAGTCAAACTGGAGATTCCAGAATGGAAGTGGGAGAAAATCACCATGGATTTCATCACTAAACTCCCTAAGACGACAAATGGTTATGATACCATTTGGGTGATCGTTGATTGTCTTATAATCCTGCTCACATTACGTTCCTACCAAAAGGAAACTGATCCCAATGAAGAAGTTAAGGAAGACAACAATAGCAACAACAACAACAAGAATCAAAAGGCTGGAGCATGCTATGAATGTGGTAACACCGGCCACATCAAGAAAAATTGCCTAAAACTGAAGAACCATGGGAATAACAACAGGAATGGCCCAGCTCAAGGAAGAGCTTATGGTTTGGGAGGAAGAGATGCTAGCCCGGATTCTAACGTCATCACGGGTACGTTTCTTCTCAACAACCGTTATGCTACGATGTTGTTTGATACTGGTGCGGATAGGAGCTTTGTATCTACTACTTTTAGTGCCTCGATTTGCATTACCCCCACTACATTAGAAAATCATTATGACGTAGAATTAGCCGATGGGAAAATCATAGGAGTCAACACCATAATTCGAGGTTGCACTCTAAACTTCTTGAATCATACTTTTAACATCGATTTGATGCAGGTCCCACTCGATAGTTTTGACGTTATCATTGGGATGGACTGGTTAACAAAGTATCATGGAGTGATCATCTGTGACGAGAAGATTGTGCGTGTTCCTTTCGGAAAAGATACGTTAATTTTTCAAGGCGATGGAAGCAATCACAGGAAGGAATCCCGACTGAGTATCATTTCGTGCACTAAAGCACAAGAGTATTTGTCAAAGGGATGTGATGTCTTTTTGGCACACATTACTATGAAGGAAGCCAAGGACAAGTCGGAGGAGAAGCGACTTGAGGACGTGCCGATCGTCAGAGACTTTCCTGAAGTTTTTCCTGAAGACTTGTCGGGTATTCCACCAGCTCGACAAGTAGAATTCCAAATTGATTTGGTACCAGGTGCTGCACCTGTAGCACGGGCACCTTATCGGTTGGCACCGTCCGAAATGAAGGAACTATCGGAACAACTACAGGAACTGTCCGACAAAGGATTTATAAGACCCAGCTCTTCACCTTGGGGAGCCCCGATCTTGTTTGTTAAGAAGAAAGATAGATCGTTCTGTATGTGCATCGATTATCGTGAACTAAACAAGCTAACGGTAAAGAACCGTTATCCACTTACGAGAATTGATGACTTGTTCGACCAACTGCAAGGATCAAGTGTCTACTCAAAGATTGATCTATGATCAGGTTACCACCAGTTGAGAGTTCGCAAGGAAGATATTCTGAAGACCGCGTTTAGGACGCGTTATGGCCATTATGAATTTCAAGTGATGCCTTTTGGGTTAACAAATGCACCCGTTGTATTCATGGACCTCATGAATAAAGTGTGCAAACCATACTTGGATAAGTTTGTGATTGTCTTTATCGACGACATATTAATTTATTCAAAGAACAAGGAAAAGCATGAAGAGCATCTCAAACTAATCTTGGAACTACTTAAGAAGGAGGAGTTGTACGCAAAATTCTCCAAGTGTGAATTTTGGATTCCAAAAGTACAGTTTCTCGTACATGTGATTGATAGCAAAGGCATCCATGTAGATCCTACAAAGATCGAGTCAATTAAAGATTGGGCGTCTCCTAAGAGTGCAACAGAGATCCGCCAATTTTTAGGAGTCGCCGGTTATTACAGAAGATTCATTGAAGGCTTTTCCAAAATCGCAAAACTAATGACTAAGCTGACTCAGAAGAATGTGAAGTTCGACTGGGGAGAAAAAGAGGAAGCTGCATTTCAGTTGATCAAGTAGAAGCTATGTAGCGCACCTATTCTGGCCTTGCCTAAAGGATCAGAAAACTTTATTGTTTATTGCGACGCTTCGCATAAAGGATTGGGTGATGTACTTATGCAAAACGAGAAGGTTATAGCCTATGCCTCTCGACAACTGAAGATTCACGAGAAAAACTATACCACTCATGACCTAGAACTCGGAGCTGTGGTGTTCGCCCTTAAGATGTGGAGACATTACCTATACGGAACAAGGTGCACCGTATTTACCGACCACAAGAGCTTACAACATATCCTTGATCAAAAGGAGTTGAACATGAGACAACGACGATGGTTGGAATTGCTTAGTGATTACGATTGTGACATTCGTTATCACCCAGGGAAGGCAAACATTGTTGCTGATGCTTTGAGCAGGAAAGAACGATCTAAACCTTTAAGGGTTCGAGCCTTAGTCATGACTATTGGTTTGAACCTTCCTAAACAAATCCTAGAAGCTCAAACCAAAGCATTAAAACCTGAAAACCTCACTGCTGAAGATGTTGGAGGTATGCTCCGACAAGACCTTACAAAGGAAAGAAACCACGTGCGGTTGGACCTTATGTTTTAAACAACCAGGAGTTGGTTACGTGTTATGACGTCCCTTAAGGACTCTAGTCATGCACGAGTCTCATAATTCCAAGTTTCTATTCTTCCGGCGTGTCAGACAGATGTACCAAGATTGAAGCTGTGTTTTTATATATTGTATATGTTGCTGATTGGTGTGGCCTAACATGAAGGCGAATTTTGCCACTTATGTTTGCAAATGTTGACCTGTGCTAAAGTCAAGGGCATGCATCAAAACCTTCTGGGTGCTTATAGGTCTACCGGACGATTCCAGTAATGGAAAATGGGAAGAAGTCACTATGGAGTTTTGTCATAAGCTCCCTAAGACGGCAAAAACAGTTCATGACACATATGGGTTAACGTTCGATCGTCTTACAAAAATCCTGCTTAACTTCTCCAATGAGGGGAAAAATGATCCCATGGAGAAGTTAATGAAGCTTTACATGAAGGAAGTAGTCACCCAACATGGTGTGCCCTATGTCCTATTATCTTTTGACCGATCGTTGATGGTAGATTTACGTCAATTTCTGGCAAGCACTCCTTAAGGCCTTGGATACCCGTTTGGACTTGAGTACGTCTATCACCCCAAAAACCGACAGTCAATGTTGACGGGATATCCAAAGTTTGGAAGACATGTTGCGCGCTTGCGTGTTAGACTTTGGAAAGAATTGGGATAGACACTTACCGTTAGTAGAGTTCTCTTACAACAACAGTTACCATACCAGCATAAAGACTGCACCATTTGAGGCACTGTATAGACAAAAGTGTCGATCACCCGTATGTTGGGCAGAAGTTAGAGATGCTCAACTTACTGGTCCGACAATAATTCATGAGACCACCGAGAAAATCATCCAAATCAAAAGCAGAATCTAAAGCGCTCACGGGTGACCGACCCCCAAACTGACAGAAAAGCTATGCGAAACATTAGACGTAAGCCATGGTATTTCAAAGTTGGTGTCAACCAAAGGCATGTTAAAAAGTTGTCACATTGGAAAGGAGTTGTGCGTTTTAGCAATCTGAGGGTGTATAAACTAGGTATCGGTCCTTCAAGGTGACGAGAGTAGTCAGCTCCAGTTGCCTATAAACTTGAGCTACCACAACAATTAAGTCGAGTATAATTCATTTCCGTGGTGTCAAATCTGAAGAAGTGTCTGTTCGACGAATCACTTATAATTCCATGGACAGAACTACGTTTGTTGAATGGTCACACAAACTCCATTTTGTGGAAGAACCAGTGGGAAGAGTTATGGATCGTGAAATCAAGCAATTGAAGAGGAGTCGCATTCCCATCATAAAGGTTAGATGGAACTCTAAACGAGGTCCAAAGTTTACCTGGGAACGTGAAGACCAATTCAAGCAAAAGTACCCACATCTTTTCACCAAGACCGCACCATCGTCAAGTGCCACGTCTTAAGCCTTGAGGACAATGCTTATTTAACCAGGGGAGACTATAACACCCCGTGTTTTTCAGGTCATATTCCGATCTCAATTAATTCATTTTACCTTTCATTTATTGAGTTATGCACGTTTATGACCATTTGAATCACACTAGTTAAATCGCGTAGACGTCAAACGTTATCGTTAAGCTAGAATCTTGACCTAAGCTCATTAAGACTCTACTTGAACCTTTCATACACGTTATTTGAATTATTTACGCGACAAGAAAAGTTATGCAATCACGCTCATTTAATCAAGGGAAACTATTCGAATCAAATTTCACCAACATGTAACTCCTATAAAATAAAAGTAATTAAGTTAAAAAAACCTTATGCACGCCCCTACAATTTAGTATATGTCGACTGATGGTTATCAAAACATACACGTTTTTTTCTTTGTTTTTAAATTTAGAAAATATACAAGTAAACCCCATGTTCTCCTGCAAACTAGCAAAGAGTGATTTTTTTTCCATACCAGCTTATGTACACACATTGTAAATTTGGAAGATATACACAAGATTTCAAACCCTCTTTATCCTCCTTAAAACCTTCGGTTAAAAGCCCACATCTTCTTTGTATACACCTTCGACACCACGTGATATATATGGCTATTCTTTTGGTATTCTACTTCCCAACGCCTACTTCTTTTCTCGGTTTTCTTCCCACGCCATATACAGTCTTCATCTTTTAATCACTATGCAAGATACCTTCCCCAAAACTCCATTACATAAACATGTGACATCCATATTTGACTAGTAAAACTACCTCATCTTTGTGTATAAGTATGACACTCATCATACCTGTTCTTCACAAGCAAGACTCTCGTCCAAAACCCTACAAGTTTTAAACCTCACAAAGCCTTGTTGCTTCCAACCAAACTCAGCCAAACCCACTTCTTTTAAGTTTACATCACACA
The DNA here is from genome assembly GCA_026074375.1 of Tanacetum coccineum. Taxonomy (NCBI): domain Eukaryota; kingdom Viridiplantae; phylum Streptophyta; class Magnoliopsida; order Asterales; family Asteraceae; genus Tanacetum; species Tanacetum coccineum. Next base: position 32,841 of record BQNB010037972.1, on the reverse strand, counting down.
TGAAATCATAAACCCTAAAAGTTCTAAACCCTAGATTCGTCACTCTTGGTTTTCTTTTCTAGTCAATAATCAAGAAAGCAAGGGTGTTTTATGTGGTGTACAAGAGCATCAGTGGGGAAAGTATAGTATGGAACGGTTGATTTGAATTGGGTCTAAATTCAGCGGGCATAAAACAATTAAGGTTTTTGGTTGGTTCAAGTTTAGGCCACGGTTTTCCTCCAAGATCTTTGTGAGTCATACATTCGTGTTAATTGCTATTCAATTATTTATGCATTCTTGTGCCTAGGATCGTTGTGCTTGAGCAACATATGTTTTTATGGCTAACGCGAAATCAAATATGAAAAATCTTACATGCTCCTGATAACCGAATAAAATGTAAGCCGCTTATTAGTGTTGGGTGTTATCACCTCATTTAAGTGAGTGATGCATGCTGCTAATGTGTCCTAGAATAAGTCCTAGTATGCCAAGTGATTATGTCGAATAAACATTTGTCGAATTGGGTAATCATGTCCACAACTCACTTTTTATTTTTACCTCGTGACAATGGGTAATGTTGAGGGATAAAATACAACCTGTAAAGTTGCCCCATAAATCCAGAACTTAGTTGCGCATTATAGTTGACCTATTGTAGTTTATTTAGCAATTTGAATCGTCTAAAATGGTTGAGAAACGAATAAGTTATGAGGTCTCAAAGTTGCGTGTAAAACTGCCACATTTAAACCCCTTTTGAATAACAGCCAACGAGCCAGTTTTCTCCATGATTTGCCACGCATAGGTCTAATGTTAACTCGAACTAGAAGCTATTACTTGAAACCAGATGTACTACCTATAATCTAGGACAAACCTCACCCAATTTCGTTTAGTAACCAGTCCACAATTCGCGCTTAAAAGAGGCATACTTATCAACTGGTGTCGACATTTTGTCGAACACCTTGTGTGCACCTAGCTGTTATGCACAGCGCACACACACATGTTTCGACTCGCTTTCGACCTAGATAATGACCACCTCATGCGAAACTTATACAATGTAAATTATAGACAGTAGAACGTAGATTACTAAGGTACTTTTAATTTGTTCTAACGATAAGTAACGAACCCGCAAATCGCTTTTAAAACTCGGGCCAAGCACCAGCACATGCTGAAAATAAGCTACATCATCTATATTTTTCTAAGTATAAAACTGCCGTGGCGAAACACGTATGTTTAGTCCACTTTTTAACACATTAAACGACAGATTTAGACAAAATTCACTTAACGAATGTCGTAGACAACCCAGCTGAGATTTTAAATATGTTTTTACTTTTCCATATCTTCAATTAACGAAACCAGAATTTAATTAGAAAACTCTATGACATTTCATAATAAAACATAGTAATATATATCTTTAACTCAAATAGTAAACGTCAATATTTCATCTAATTGTTTAACGTACTTAGAGACCAAACCAAGGACTGACCTCAACTAATATTTTAAAGTATAGATGGCCTAGTTTCTTAAATGCCCAAAGTCGTAAATTATATACTTATGGTTTGACCACGTTGACCCGATAAAGTTGATCATTTTTAAGCAAGAAACTACTTTCAAATGTCATCAATTTAAATAAAGTTCAAGCACTCACTAGGGACATGATTGCAAGTATTTATATTAGTATTTTTCCGATTAGTAAATATGTATTATTTATTCATAGGTTGCGGATAAAGCCTTTTGCATCGTTTTTCGTGCCACTACCTTGCTTCTACGTTATCATTACTTGATGTGAGTTTATAGTCCCCACTTTTATACTTTTCAATCATTTATCAAATCTCGGGGATGAGATCATGTTTGTTTTACAAACTGGATGCAAGTACATTTTAAATTCAAATATTACGAGTTTGCCTAAGTAGCTATAACCCACTATGCCCATCATCATGAACTGTTAATTGCATAGATGTAATTGTAAATTGCATTATGTGAGCGTGAATGTTATGAATAGATCTATTTGGGATTAACATCCCCGTTCGGGCAAGTAGCACTTGCTAGTTTACCGGTTGGCCGGAAACGACGAATGTATACCATTTGGAGTCATAGATGTTACGGGTTGAACATCTACATTGGGCAAAGTCATTTACGTGTATTTGATATACATACATTGTTTAGCTTCGGTGTCATGAGCTTAGTGCATTTCGTAATACATTTTTGTGATATTGTATTCGTTACTCTATTACAGGGAAATCTTGCTATCCGCTTCATTAAATTTATAAACCTATAAATTCACCAACATTATTGTTGACAGTTTAAACATGTTTTCTCAGGTCAATAAGGTGCAAGTCAATGGATACATTGGGTGGTCGTCATTTGAAGTCACATTATCATAAAGATTTACATGCATTACATTTTGGGATATTGTTATGTTGTGAAATCTTTATTTATCCAAGTTAAACAATTAAGCCTATGGGCATTTGTACGAACCATTTATTAAATCTAATGTATTAGTTTTTAAACGACCCTTATAATGGTCGTTCTCATATCTTGTGCTATTGATCTATGAAGTAATACCCCCGGAACATCATATTCCGCTGTGGCCCATTTTGGGGGTGTTAATCAACGACTATGAAGTCGGCCAGAAAATGGAACTTTCCTACTTTTATAAAGACATCTTTGGCGATACCGGATGGACTAGTAGTCGATTGGTCTGCGAGTTCAAGAATCATTTGAGTAGGAGTAAGTTCGGGGAGTGAGAGCTTCTTCCATATGGAAAGAGGCATCAAGTTGATGCTTGCACCAAGATTGGCCAAGGCTAAGCATTCAACTAACTCCGGAAAATCACAAGGTATAAGAAACTTGCCGGGGTCTCTAAGTTTTTCGGGTAACTTTTTTAGGATAACCGCCGAACAATTCTCATTCACCGATGTTTTGGCTAAGT